>JABXWE010050451.1:0-21578 GCA_014611495.1 Limonius californicus
CTGTCATGCTGTCAAAACCCATTTTCAAAATATTATTAATTTACACAACAAATAATAATAAAACCTTTAGATGGCACTTTTGCCCAATTAGTATTTAAGCCCCCCACTATAATATCACAGCAATATATAGGGTGTTTAAAAAATACATTCGGATATATCACCCACTTATAGATCTCATGAATACAAACAAAAAAGTCGTAATAAACATGGGTTCGAAAATCAACCGTTTTCGAGATATGGAGTTTTTTAAGAAAATAAATATTGCTTATCATATCAATAACTTCCCCACCCATTAAAACAGATAGCCGTGTAAATAAAGCTTTTTAATTACAAATAATTAAATGTTCTAGATGTCCTCCTTTCATTTGTACACATCCTTCGCATCTCCATAAAAATTAACGCCGCATACTTTCAAAGATTCCCGGATTTATACAAATAGTCTGGCAGCCATGTTCTAGTCGTTCTCGCAATTCGTTGAAATTATTCACAGGGCTTGAATAAACTAACGACTTTAAATACACCCAAATACAAAAGTCGAAAAGATTGAGGTCAGGCGATCTAGGTGGCGCACAACTGGACCCTCGCCCTATCAACTTGCCGTTGTAATGTTCGTTCAGGAAATGTCTGACTATGATTGAATGTGTAGGAGCCCCGTCGTACATGAACCACACATTCATTCTATGAGTGAGGAGTAGATCTTTTAACAATAATGGCAAGGCATTACGCAACAAGTCAAGACACAATTGACCGGTTCGAAAGAAAAAAAGGTACTATCATATGCTCTCCAAAAACACCAAGCCAAACGTTAATTGAAAATCATTATTGATAATTCGATTCAATAATAGCATGAGGGTTTCCAGCTGACCAAACATGGCTGTTAAAAATTCCATTTCTTGTGAAACTAGCTTCGTCCGTGCATAAGACTGACAAAGTTTGCATTTTGAGCAACTCTTGCAGCATAATCAGGCACAATCAGGCCTGTACCCTTTGAATATGGTATGGATACAATTGCTCCTCGCGTAACAAACTCCAAATTAGGGAAGCATTAATATTTGTTTCAGCAAACAGTCTTCTAGTACTGGTACTTGTATTTTCTTCAATCCTCCTTAAAATGTTAAGTTCCGCTTCAGGAGTAGAAACTGATCTAGGCCGACCGCCACCACCGTTTTTTGATTTAAATGCGCTAACTTCGGATAAACGTTGATGCAAATTTGTAAAAAATTTGTCGCACGGAAGTGCCCGGTTCAGAAATGCTTCGCCATACAAGCGACGTGCCTTATAAGAATTACCATTGGCCTTACCATACATGACAATAACAATATTGATACTTACAAAAACTCAAACAAATGTTGTTTCATCCACTTCCATAGCAGACGTGATAAATACGATTCTGCACTTCTGCTCTGCATGAATAATTTGGCTGTATCTTGAAAACGGTTGACTTTCGAACGCATGTTTATTAAGACTTTTTTGTTTGTATTGATGAGATCTATAAGTGGTTAATATCTGAACGTATTTTTAAACACGCTGTATATATATACAGAGTTAATCAAATGTATGGAACCATCCGTAAATCTAGATAACCATTCGTTACTTTTTTATGAATTCCGTACAGACTACTTTCAAAACATGGCGGATTCGAAAATGATATCGCCAATGTTGCCACGTTTTTAGTCTTTCCGGGATTTCTGTCAACTTCATTATTTCAAATGAAACAGCATATATTTTTATTATATTCGATAGGGAATTTTTCATTGAGTTCATTGATATACCATTTGATATTTTTATTTTCAATAATAACAGAGATATCTAAAAAAACGAACAAAGTACTCTTGAATAATCAAATCTATCTAAAACAAGGAGAGGCTACTCATTTAAGTAGGTGTTCAGATTGTTGACCATTAACTTTCTGACAATGAGCTAAACGATTATACACTGCATCTATACCGCTTCTGATTTGTTCTCGTGGAATATCCTCCATCACTCTTCGGATAACAACTTTCAAATGTTCGAGATTACCTGGTGTTTCTTTGTATACGGTATTTTTAACATGTCCCCATAGAAAGAAATCTAATGGTGTAAGATCCGGAGGACGCGCTGGCCATTCGATGGTCCCACGTCGTGCTATCCGTAGGTTTCAGAATTTGTCATCAAGATATTGTCTTACATCACGTGCAAAATGCAGTAGGGCCCAACTTGTTGGAAACAAATATTTTGACGTACTCCACCATTTCCATCGGGGTACAAATTTATCAGCGCAGGAACAATTTCATTCTGTAATAACATGAGATATCTGTCACCATTCAATGTTCCTTAAATAAAGAATAGTCCAATAATTCTGTCGTCAATGATACCAACCAAAATATTCAATTTCTTGGGGAATTGGGTATGGCTTTCTTGGAGCCAATGAGGATTCTCGAAAGCCCAGTATCGACAATTCTGCTTGTTGACCGACCCAGATAGACAAGAAGTGGCTTCATTGGAGAACAAGATATTCCTAATGAACTTATTACCTGTCCCCATTAAAATTTCACAAAATTCATTTCTTCTATCAGAATCGCCCTCAATCAGTTCGTGGATCAATTTCACTTTATACGGCTTCATGCTCTCCTTCTTTAAAATTCTCACCGCCGACATTTAACTTATTCCATTATCTAAGCCTAATTGAGTTGAAGAAGTATGTGGTTGATCCACAGCTGAAACTACAACATTTAGTGCTTTTTCAGGCGTAGTTGCAGGTTTTGGACGTCCTGATTTCCGAACATCCTTCACATTCCCAGTATGCTCGAATCGTTTCAATGTTTTGGATGCTGTACTTCGTGATATAGGGTCTCGATCTGGGTGAGTTGTACCTATTGAAGAGATTTGAAAGTTCTTTCTGAGTTGTTCTTCTATCTCCAAAAGCAATCATCATCAGTATCTCAATACGGTCTCTTTACGAAAGTAACATACTTATTATTATCGAAAAAGTTTTGTTGTTTCACAATACGATCAAAGAAATTATAATTTAGACTTGATTGAGTCAAGAAATGTATTGACAATGCGTCAAAATATTCTAATAATTAAAATATTGACATTTCTAATCAGCCTTCTTGCTCTAATCAGCATTAATAATTTAGGAATACTTTGTTCGTTTTTTTTAGATATCTCTGTTATTATTGAAATTTAAAATATCATATGGTATATCAATGAACTCGCTGAAAACTTATCTATCGAATGTTATAAAAATTACATAGGGTATTTCATTTGAAAAAATGAAGTTGACAGGAATTATGAAAAAATTGAAAACGTGGCAACATTGGCGATAACATTTTCGAATCCGCTATATTTTGAAATCACCCTGTACGAAATTCAGAAAAATCTAACAAAGGGTTAACGAGATATATGGATGGTTCCATACATTTGATTAACTCTGTATATATATAGTCAACCTTCCATACACCAAAATTCTATATAGGAATTTCTCCATATAACAAACTTTTGTGCTGTCTTTTAGAAGAAAAAACATATAAAATTATTTCTAAATAACGAAGCAAATTTCTATATAACGATTTTCTCAAGCCCCAACTAAAATAAAATTTTCTAGGTAATTGTATGTATTCCGCATCTAAAGGTGCTTCCTTAACAGCAGCATAAGATTAAATTTATCGATTTTCAAAAAGATAGGCGGGGATGGCTCAGTAGTAGAGGAGCCAAGCTTTGGATGTAATAGTCCAAGTGCTTCCCCCTTCGAATTTCTCCAGTGTCGGGTCGGAAATTTTTCTAATTCCCTGGGTGGTCGGTACTGGATCCCGGTCTCCATTTGCCATTGTGGATCAAATTAATGGCACTCCGCGTATTACGGTCGCATTAGAGGAGTAACAAGGCCATAAACAAAAACATTCACACACACAGGCAAGCCAAGCACGGTTTGGCACCAACACGGTAACCCGCAGAGTCGGGCCCTGTTGTGCATAGCACAAATTAGCTTAGCTTTGCCTCACACCGCCTTGACACTGCGCAAGCGGTACAAACGGAGTTCATGATAATGAATGATTTTCAAAAAGAACGCATTTAAGAATAAAATCCCTTTATTGAATGAAAGCTCTACAAATGTTGACATATTTAAAAACGTGCAAAGCCTTCAAAAGGACTTTTCTAAATGTCAGTTCTAAGATGGATTACAATTAAGCATTATTTTCACGTATACGTAAATGTGGGCTATTATATGTAAAAAAGTGTTATTTCTATATAACGAAATTTCCCTGTAGCGAACTTTTTCCGGATTTACCGTATTCGTTATATAGAAGTTTGACTGTACCTTCAGTAGGTGTCTTTAAAACTCGATTAAGAATGCCATTTGTAATGTTTCTACATATGTCGCACTGTTTAAGGCGATGAAGTTCCTGGTTTATTCATTCTTGGGTTATTATTTATTTAATTTTTATGTCTTAGCGTTCTCTAACTAAAATGTCAATGTTTATTTATTTGAATCTAATCATATATTTAAATATTTAAGTAATTGAAACGGTCAATTTACATTAACTTTAAAATTAGCCTTAATGTTTTTTGACTATTGAAATTTTATTTACACTGAATATATAACAACAAAAATGATTAATATTGGGGGCGTCTACAGTATTGTGCGAGTCAATGTGAACAGAGGTAGTTTTTTCTTAAATGACGTATATTTGAAAGAGAATTGTATTGAGGCACCATTACAAAAAATTTTTAGTGTCATTTAATAAGAAGGATGTTCTCCTTTCGCTTTAATGACAGCCTAAACTCGCCCTGGCATGGAGTCAGTTACATTTTTACAGTATTACTTGACATTCTTATGCCGGAACCTACACCCGAATCACAACTTCCACCATTTTGGATTTCGTCATACAGTCCATCTTCTGTAATCTGATCTTGCATATGGACCACAGGTTTTCAGTAGGATTAAAGACTGGTCTAGGCTGCTCCAGAAGGATGCCCCCCTTTGTCCATGAAATATTTCACCATCTTGTTGTTGAACTTCTCCCAGTTTTGTAACCAAACATGTTTCCAACATTGCTTTGTAGTTCTCACTGTTCAGTATACCTTCAATTGGTATAAGTTTTTCAGCTGCCATATATGAAAAGCAGCCCTAGAACGTTTTTTACCGGATGTTTCACCGTCTGTACTCTACAGGGTGTGTATAAAATAACGAAAAGCAACAGGTGGCGATGTTCTTCGATAAATACTTAGTCGAAAATCTTAATACTAAAATGTTGTACCATGCTTCCTGTGTTCTCATGGACCATTTAAGAGAAACATACATTTGGCAACACTGCACCCAAACAGATGTTGTTACTCTGCACGGTAATTAACTACTTATAATAATTGTTCGAATGGAAGACCTGTAAACACAAATCCAATCTTCATGGTATCGTTTGCATTACTCGCTCCAGTATTTCTGGTATAATTTCTAATACTACCGCATTAATTCTGTTCCTAACTTCGTCAGTGTGGTTTTCTTTAAACAAACCCCCAAACAGAAAAATATAAACGATTAAGATCGGGCGATCTCTGGTAACTGTAAGGTACTCATGAAGGGGTCTTTGTGTATTACGTCTAAAATATGCTCTTTCAGTTGTATTGTGCGCTTTTGTCTTGGTCGACCAGCTTTGGCATTTCTTTTGACAAATGAACCAGTTTCATGGACACGTTGGTCCAGCCTTCGAAATACATTTCCTCTAGGGTGGCTCCAGTTTGGGAAACGTGCCCGATATTCTTGTTCTGCAATGTTAGCATTTCCATTACAGAAACCGTATACCATGTACATATTCATATATACTTATTCATAAACGACATAAGATTTAAAAAAACAGAACTAACTAATAAAACTATACAAATAATCAGAAATAATACAAAATTAAATCAAACAAATCTAATAAATTTGATTTTGTAGTGTCAAAATTTGACAATACCATGGGAGGATTACTTATTGTTTTACAATGTTGCAAAATGTATTTTTTATGAAACTAAGTTAATAAAATAATTTTAAGAATAAACTTCTAAGACAGGAAGACCACATCTACGAAAAAATAATATCCACATTTTTTTTAATTGTATTGTAAATTAGTATTAAATTTTTTTTAGATAATTTATACACACCTTGTATAAGCTGCGGTGAGCATTTCGTCCGCACCTTTGATAGCTCCGTTTTAAAAAATGTGATTCGTCAGACAACAAAACGTCGTTACGGTCTTCTTCAGTCCAATGGGCATACTTTTTGACACAAGCCAACCTTTTCTTCATCATAGAAGCCGTAAGGAGATGTTACTTCTGCTGTCTTACGACTTTTCTTCCACCTTGTAAAAGTCGTCTACGAACTGTCATGAATTTTCACTACACTCTTTTATAAGTCTTGCTGAAGATCATAGCTCGTTTTTGTGGTGTGCAGTTTGCTATTTCGTGAAAGAAGAGATTCATCGCGAGAAGTTGTCTTCTTTTTCTTCCACGTTTTTCTTTTCGCTTTACTAACAGAACACTCTCGAGCAATGTCTCTCTGCCTCATCGATGTGTGCTCACTCAGTGTGATGATGTCTTCCTTTTTCCTCGGCGTGATATCCATGACGTCAGACAACCACGAAAAACTAATAAATATTAATATTTTCTCTCGAGATGACAGAAACATGACAGTATGAAATTCGGAATTAGAAATTATGTTATTTACGTGGAAACAAGTGTAAGAATTTATACAGCAGTGTTGCCATCATAAGAAATATTATAAATTCCCTATTTTTACAGCATTTCGCACAATCCTGTAGGATTCGAATGCATAACTTTTATTTCCAACGTGGGGCCTTATCTACTGTGCTACAAAAACACTAGAAAACACCATTCTTGCCGTAGTATTTAAACGATCATTTATCTAAATTTTATGTGATTTTAAAAGTAATACTAACATTACATTAAGTGGCCATAAGATCAGTAACATATTATACGTTCTTAGAGAAAGTATGCCGAGAATATTCCATGGATGTACCCTATAATTTAGAAAACCTGCAATACCGTGTATTAGTGATGGTAGTAATCGAATGATTAGCATTCGAATGATTTTAATAATCGACATATTCATTCCAATTAATCGTTCGAATTAATTATTCGAAATGCGCGCGCATTTCAGCATGCTAGAAATGTCTCGCATCGTATCTTTCGAACGATGGCTCCCTGGCACTCACGCTCTTGCCTCGAATTGCTTTTTCGGTTTTCGACTGCATTCTGTTCTGTATTTAATTAAATTACGTCAAATTGTAAGATTAACCTTATTGTAAATGCCCTTCTGCGGTTTTCCCTGTTATATTATAAGTTATTAAATATTAATAATAATTCTAACTATTTTATTATTATAACTGATTAATAGTTTTTATCTTTATAAGCGTAAGCATGACAACCAATTTAGCCACTAAATTTTTTTTAAATGTAAAATGAGAACCGATCAAAAATTTTGGTTTATTTGATATTTTTAAACAAAGACATAAAATGCTGAAATTATTTTATTTATTTATCCAGTTTATGACAATAATATATTTAATTTAATAATATGCAAGTAGAAATAAATAATCGTAACTTAAGCCTGCGCAGTTCGAAGTTATAGAAACTTATTTCGCAAACACAGCTGCACATGCGACCCAATCACACAAAACAAGTTAAATATATTACTTTGTAGTTTAGTCTTTAGTTTTCGTCTCGAATTACAAATTCATTTGAATACTACTCAAATTATATACCGCTACACACCATATTACGATTACCAGCCGAACCACGAAACGAAAGTAATTCAAGAAGTTTTTATCATTCTAACGAATTATTAGCATCTCGGTGATGAATGCGTAATCGAATATTTCGAATTATTTCAATCCAGATGCGCCCGTCGCTACGAACGTATTCGAAAAGTTTGTCTCATTCGAATGAATTACTCGCATCTCGGAGATACATGCATAATTGAATATTTCGAATGATTTCATTCCAGATGCGCGCGTCGCTACGAATGTGTACGAGAAGTTTCTCTCAATCGAATGAATTACTCGCATCTCGCAGATGCTTGCATAATCGAATATTTCGAATTATTGAATTCCAGATGCGGGCGTCGTTATGAACGTATTCGAGAAGTTTCTGTCATTAGAATGAATTACTCGCATCTCGGAAATGCATGCATAATCGAATATTTCGAATTATTTCATTCCAGATGCGCCCGTCGCTACGAACGTATTCGAAAAGTTTCTATCATTCGAATGAATTACTCGCATCTGGGAGATACATGCATAATTAAATATTTCGAATGAATTACTCGCATCTCGGAGATACATGCATAATTAAATATTTCGAATGATTTCATTCCAGGTGCGCGCTTCGCTACGAATGTAAGCGAGAAGTTTCTCTCATTCCAAAGAATTACTTGCATCTCGGAAATCCGTGCATAATCCAATATTTCAAATTATTTCATTCCAAATGCGCGAGTCGCTACAAATGTATGCGAGAAGTTTCTATCATTCGAATAAATTACTCGCATGTCGGAGATACATGGTTAATTGAATATTTCGAATGATTTCATTCCAGATGCGGGCGTCGCTGCGAACGTTTTCGAGAAGTTTCTATCATTAGAATGAATTACTCGTATCTCGGAAATGCGTGCATAATCGAATATTTCGGATTATTTCATTTCAGATGCGCGCGTCGCTACGAATATATGTGAGAAGTTTCTGTCATTCGATGAATTACTCGCATGTAGGAGATACATGCATAATCGAATATTTCGAACTGTTTCATTCGAGATGTGCGCGCTACTAAACGAACGTAGTTCGAGAAGTTTTTATCGTTCGAATGAATTACTCGCATCTCGGAGATACATGCATAATCACATAGCGTAGCTACGAATGTATTCGAGAAATTGTCATTATTCGAACGAATTACGCGTATCTCGAGATATATGCATAATCGAATATTTCGAATGATTTCATTCGAGATACGCTCATCAATTCCGTGTATGTTACATATATCAATGTTTAAATAATATTTAGATTGATATCTCTGTATTGATCAAGTTAATGCAGAGAAGCTAACGCGCGTTAACCGCCACAATTAAATGCTGTCTAATTTCCAAAGGCGACTTTGATAAAGCGTTCTGCTAGATGAATCCAAATATACGCCGAAAACGCGAAGTTATAACATAGTGCCGAATTAAAATCATCACAGTTCAGCAACTTCTGCCTCCTTGAGTTTCCACCTCATTCAATTTATCTCCGTATAGTTTCCAATTCCTTAATTTATGTACCATGTTCGAATATTTCGAGGATGGTCCTTTGCTGACTTCACAAGGACTTTAACGTTGTTATTCGAGTCAGGTCAAATCGTGCCAATGAGCTTATTTACCACCGTAACAACCTCTCGAAAAAGAAAAGGGACTTGAAAAATGGTGGATACGAACAAACTCAAGTGACGCAGTTTCCGGAACATCATTATATGCTATTCCGCTGCGACAATTTTTCATGTGGATATGTTCAGACAAATAATGTTTGCTTATTAAGCCTACGGTTTCAGGTTATTCGTCGGGCTTCTAACAACTTACACATTTTTACCCGTTCCGCAATTTTTATTCATTAGGCTGAGGCCACCGCGGTTTCTCGTACAGGCTTTATTAAAATGAAAATTTGTTTTATAACCGCTTTGAATTTAGGGCATCATTAAATGGTGTTCAGAGGTGCAACAGCATTGAAAAATTAAATCAGGAAAGCGTGGTTCGATAAATTGTTTTAATTATACATAGGTCGCGAATTTTCTAACCCTGAAAGGCACTTTGTGCGTTAACCCTCAACGAATTTTAATGATTCATTGTCGTAAAAAATGCTCCTGGAATTCAATCTACGAGCCCAAAGTAGGGGATTTAGTTAAAAGAAACTTAATTGCTTTACTTTTCCCCGTCTTCTAATCTGCTTACGTTGTACATATCGAGCTTTTCCGCAAACCGCTGAAATGGAAAATGTTCATTCTATTTTTAAGAGAATTTTGTTTGTATAATTTACACTGTACCAAATGCAAATTATGTGCTTTAACACAAAAATAACGAAAATTAAAATGTAAACGTCCTGCAAAACATAAAACAGCTAAACTAATTATTTCTAGATATGCAGAACACTTCGCTTACTAAGATCTATAATTTAAATAATATTACTAAATTACAGGCGCAAATTACCTAAATAATTAGCAAATGAAATTCAAAATATTTTGATTTGCATTTCCACTAGATTGCTTTCCATTGTTCATGCAAACCACCTCCATGTTAGTGGTCATTAAATTAAATTGTTATCAATACCACAATTATTTAAATTCTACTTTATTTATATTCCGCAAATTATAATGTTAAAGGAACTAAATTTATCGTAATTAAATCAATTGATAAACAAATTCAAGCCATAGGAATAATAAAACCCAGCTCAGAATCGTTCATGCTATACACGGACCTAATATGCCTGTGCTCTTGAAAACCGCATGCCCCAACTAAACAACAAACACCCTTGTGCAGTACTCAGGAATCGAACCTAAGCGACTTTTCTTGAATATCTCCGAAGTCAAACACCTCGGCCACTACTCTACCGTTATTAAAATTGTATATTTTATTAGAACGGTAATATATGGAATAATTATAAGGAATAAAGGATAAAATAAGAAAATTTTTAAATAATTAATTGTAAATTTCAAAATATTCAAGGAAATTAAAAAAAAATAGAAGTATTACTTTCAAATATCATAAATAATAAAATATTGTTCCCAAACCAAAAACGTAATCAATTACATTTATTTATTTAATTATAAAAAAAGTGTGAACTATTTTATAAAGTTTTTATAAAAAATGACAGCATTAATTTCTTTAATTCCATAAGGTATAAATATGAAATTCTAAATGGCTTTAGTCGCTAAAAAATACTTTCATCTAACTCTAACAAGAAAATCTTGTTGTCTTGTTTGGCAATTTAATACCATAAGAACAATGAAAATTGTCAAACCATAATATTAATATTCAGAAGTGTCATATCACATAAACAACAGAAGGTCTGTAATAAAAACAAATCATTTTTCAATCCGATCTCTTAATGGAAGAGTATAAATATTGGTGTGTAGTCTACCTACGACATATTGTTTGGCCGCAACTAAAAATATGTACATTCACAAAAATCAAGCTATTGATTCTTCCAATATAACGATGAGAAAGTATAATTGCGTGACTAAGTTCAAAAATCTAGCATTCCTGTTATTCTATTATTACGATAACAAATCGCGCAGGCTGTCTAGGAAAAACCACTTTCACGCTAAACATCAAAAGTATAATTTGAGACTTGATGTGGGTACAGCATGGAAAACTCCGTTCGCTACTAAAAGGAATTAGGGTTAAATCAGTCATGAAAAGAGAATGCGAAAGTGTGGTAGCTACAATCTTCAGTATAAATACCTGATCAGAAGAAATCTTGCATGAACGTTTAGGAAATTCTATGCTGTGAGTACTTTATTTTTATTTGTTTATATATCCAATATTTTTATTATTCACAAACAAACGAAGACAATTTATGGGAACAGTTCATTGAATGCAATTTTTGTAGTAGATCTATAAATGTTATCCAATCGCTACAACTTACAACGGGCAATAGTGCAACGTAACTAACTTTATTGTTGAAGCAGGAAACATAACTTTTGGAAGAACAATGTAAAATTACATCAGATATTTCAAGAAGTTATTCTTATCATCTACGTAAGACCCTGTTCTAAAAATATAGTCCGGTTACCGTATTGTCCATACAAAACCTACACTCCAAGCTATTCCGTAAGTCTATAATCTATCCCATGCTACATTATGTAGACTATTGTTCTTATTATTATTAATATTATTATTAGCCATTTAGATACCAGTGTCGGACAAAGACCTCCCCTATCTGTTTCCATATTGCTCTATTTTTCGTTTCGAACAGCCAAGCCTGTCCTGCTCGTTCTTATATTTCTACTGCCCATCTCTGGTATGGTCTTTCTCTTTTTCTTTGTCATTATCAGGTCCCAAAATGTTGTGGGAAACCGACTTACATGTCCTACCCAATTCCATTTTAGCTGTTTGCGTACGAGTACTTCCACAACATCTTCCTTCTTATATCTCTGATTCTCACCCTAACACTTAGCTTGATCTCTCCCTTTTTATTTCCGTAACACTTAATTTCTGTCATTTATGTCATCGGCTGAATTGTGCACTTATTAGATACACTTTCTGTAAGATTTATTGAAATTTTCCCATTTGTAGAACATGTTTAGGAGACCAGAAGCACATCCAACTCATATCAGTTCTTCTATATATTTCCCGCTTGGTTCTGCTCCCAAAAAATCGCGTGTACCAAGTATAAAATTTCTTGGACAAACTTTCAGTTTCATCTCCCAGTACTAGATCGTTTGGTAGGCTGTTTCACATTAAATTAGTTCTTCCTAAATGTATTGTTAGATCTCTCTTTCTACTTCCTCCACTTAATTCCCTTAACATTAACTTTAGCGTTACACTGCTTCCTGCTCACAGGATCACGTCGTTGGCAAATTTCAGATTTGATAGTCTTTTTCCACTTATATCTATGCCGTACTTTTCCCAATTTAATTTCGAAAAATACCTTCTACTTGGGTATTAATAGATTAGGAAACACGGGACCACCCTGCTTCACTCCCCTTTTGGTACTGAAATAGTCTCCACCTC
Organism: Limonius californicus; assembly: GCA_014611495.1. Classification (NCBI taxonomy): domain Eukaryota; kingdom Metazoa; phylum Arthropoda; class Insecta; order Coleoptera; family Elateridae; genus Limonius; species Limonius californicus. Next base: position 12,728 of record JABXWE010050451.1, read on the forward strand.
TTTCCAGTCTTATTTTCGCTTTCCCATCTTTATAAAGTTCTTCAATGAGTCTGACATACCTGGTCAGTAGTCCCCATGCTCTAAGCTGTCAAAAGCTTTGGACTAGTCCACCAATGCTAGATGGATTGGTTCATTATATTCTTGGCATTTTTCCTTTATTTGTGTTATTGCCTGGAGATTATCCATTATTAAGTACTCACTTCTAAACCCTGCCAGTTCTGGTGGTTGGTTTCCATTCAAAATATTAATTATTGCTCTTTCGATAATGGGCAATTTCTCACCTCCTTACTTCTCTTCTTATGCAATCATATTATCGTGGTAGAGTGTGAGTGGAGACTATTGACATTATTGCAAGTAATATCTTTTGTATTTGTGTTCGAATACAAATAATAAATCTGGGTAGTCATTGATTTTGTTCTACTCTGATCTGTGATGTGTTTATTAACATTTCTTACTTTCTATTGTCCATTTTGTTGATATAGCCATTTTTTTCTACAAATATATTCCCTGGTGTCTTTACCGTATATGTGTATTTCTCATCCCCCTATTACAAATGGTTCATTCTCTTGCTCTACTTCTTAACTACCCACGTCTAACTACCATAAATAATTGTAGTATTGCATAAACAAGTTTGAAAATCGACAACTTAGCTGAATATGAACGTTCCTCGTTATTGGTGGGCCTTCTACCATGTGCTACAATTTAGCAATTTCAAGAAAGAAGTTGGCAGGGCTTTAGCTTTAGCTGCAATATACCTCGTATGAGATAAGTTTTTTCATTTAATCCACAGCTGAAACAATTCAATAGTTCTATTTTCTCATTATTTTGCCCAATTTTCGTGGTCGTTCTCACTTCTTATATAGTTTAGCTTACCTTTTCTGATATTTGAAAATTACTCTACAAAGTTGATTCAAAAACCAGCGAACCCCACCCTATCGATCGCAAACGCGCTCTCTGATAATTCTACTTCTTGCATGTTCTTGCACACTACCTGTAGCTTTTCCGTTCTTTTCTGTTGGTCTTACACATGAGAATTGATAATATAGCAACTGACTGAGCTTGAATTTTGTGTTACTCTTATAGTTACGAAATTTTTCGATTCTGCAAATCATTAAACTCTCATACCCATACCTTGTTCAAAATTCGAATATATTTACAAGATGTTTCCCAGGTCATTTTAGGAAAAGAAGTTCTTTCGGACGTGGGTTAGAAACCGCTTTGTTGCGCAGTACCAAATGGTATTGTATTGCATGCGACTTGCATTCGTTGCAGTACCAAACTCATTATCATTTTCTACAGATGTTACGTAAAGTAAGCTATTTAGATACCCTAAAGAAAAACCCAGCAGATTTAGACCATGTGACCTCGCTGTCTAGTAGAACGGATCTTCATTTTTAATTCACGTAGAAATCTATTTGAAATTTTCGTTCAGTTTCCTCAAAACACCTAATAACCGCTCCTTCTCTGTAATTCTTACAACCGCTATAGTACTTTTTTCATGAAGCGGTGCTGTTAGGAGCTTTCCAGTATTGTTTTGTATTTCTCCGCCAAGAATTCACACATAATTTGTACATTTCGGGATTATCCATTATCTATCGTAATCTGCAGCATTTTCCATTCTATCTTCTTCGACCTTTCCAGTATTTCATTATATGTACCATCATTTTTTATTCATACAAACTTTGCTTTTATTATTGTTTCTTGTTTTAGATATTATTTCTTCTGCTTGTATCGTTTGCCTCTCATTGATCTACTTGTTTCTGGATACCATGCTGATCAGTTCACGTTTTTTCTCGATACTATTCTTCGTTTATCTATTATATTCTTATCATTATCCTTAGTTATAGACCTACAACCTTTTTACTTCGATATTTGTGTCTTCCTAGGAGATTGCTGATGATATATTGAAATAAAATCGTTATAGTATATACTTTCCATTTTAAGACCTCTATATACCTATACGATGTCATATACTTTCTACTTCTTCAGTTGTCAATTATATATCACATAGTTCTTCTGCCAACATATTTTCTTATATGTCTCTCAACAACATTCCAATAACTTTTGCGACATTCTTTTTTTCGGTTTTACAGGGTATTTCTGAACCAGCTACTGAGGTTTTAGTATGTACTCCGTACTATTTCATTTGTTTGTCCTTCTTTACTTTTTGTTCTAATTTTTTACTACTTCTGTTTCTACGCCGACTACTGCTAAGGAAAGGTATCTGGAAATCGCTTTCCTACTTTCTACCTAGAACTTTTTGGTGTCTATACCTTTCTCATAGATAAAACTATATAGTCATGAAATAATAATGGATTTGCTAACAGGTTATTGGTGATATAAAATTCTATAAGTAAGATTATTTTTCATAGGATCTACGTCCATTAAACTTTCAGGAAATTTTATAGCAGGCTTCGGCTAATAATAAATAAACGACCTACTTGGTCCAAGTTCTTCTAGTATAAATTCAAGCAAATTTCTTTACTAATGCACTTACTGAGCACTAATTACTCACAGGAACATATAATTTGAAAATACTACTCAAGTAAGCACATTGATGTAATTAGGTTTCTGAAAGATTACTCTACAAGTTACTGGTTTTCAAGAAATAATAGTTATATCATTTTTTAATGAAAGTAGGAAATAGTTAATAAGTATGCCAATCGTAAAAAATAGCTTCATGACACTTGTTAAAAATACTGATAATAGTAAATAAACGAATTGATTACGTTATAATTCCATAAACTTTACTTGCATATTGAACAATTTAGAACGAATGACCCAGTTCTAGGCTTCTGGAAAATATTATATATCAAAGAACAAATACCGTTCCAGTCAATTTCAACTCATGGATGGGGAGGAAACTTTTGGATATTAAAGATTAAAGGCTGAAGTATTGGTATTGAGATGGCCTGATCAGAACGTTGACAATGGCTTAAACCTCAAAGCCGCTTTTTTTTTGGTGAACCAAAATTACCTTCCATTGAATTCGTTTCTGAAAGGTTTTACGGCTTTAGTTTCTATTAAATTTTGGGCGCATATCTGAATTATGGAAGAAAACCACGTCTTACTAAGTGAAGTGTTCTGCATTTATGTTTCGTTAGAGTAGAAATATGTGGGTGCCAAACAAACGATTTGGGGTTGAAGTGTTGCATCATAGTATATGATCCTACAGGGTTCGGGGTTGTTGATGTCGTCGCAGTCCATGGCGCAAGCGCGGCGAACTCGACTAAAGCGCGCCCTGACGGAAGTTACCAGCGATACCGTTACCTATGTGAAAACGGTGGGCAACTAAGCTATCGTATATTAATAATACCCACTAGTGCTACACCTGTCACGGCTAGAGTTGTGGTTTATTCCCTTAATTTTTATTGCGCGTTTCTGTAATCTCAAATTGTGACATAGTACTCATAAATTAAAGGACCTGGTAATCACAAACTTTTGTACAGAAGCACCGTCATAAATATTAGTAAGTCATAAAACTTTATTTTAATTTACTGGCAGTGTCTAGGAAAGCCTTGAATATAATTCTCTAATTTCTAATTTCACATAGGATTTCTATAAATTTCAAATTAATTTCTTATTTTTAACTAGTCTGAAATATAGAGCCTTTACGATAATCCAATTAATATTAGTAGATATTCCAAAACTAGCTTCCCATACGTATAATATATTAAATTTATGTTCCTTATACTTTCTTCGTTGGCATGCCTCCAGATAATATTATTAGCTAGAAATAAAAAACCTTATTCGAGGTTCTGCCGACTGTTCTGTATCATGAAAATAGAAACTTTCAGTTCTCTTGGCAAAGCACTTAAACGTATAACGGTATGAATTTCAAAATCTTTTATTTTCTTTTTTAAATTAATCTTCTATTCCTGCTTTTTCCAACGCTACTTCTTTACTTCGTAAATTAATAATTTGTACTGAACGTAAAGAATCCCACAAATAGTTCAATATTATCGTAATTTACTGTAATTGCCTCTGTCACTACTCGCACGCCCGCTGTAACTATCTTGATAGCATGCTCTCATTACATTCTAAATTACCATGACCGTAATATATCACACATAATTATATCTTATTCATTTGGATTGTTAAGAGAGAGTTTGCCTAAAGTAATATAGATTTGGTTTTATGAAAATGATATCCTTGTCTTTAAAATTGAAGACAATCGCAGTCCAGTAGAGTCTCTTTATCATTTCCCTTTGTTTTAGTTCTTTTACTACTATTTATTGTTAAACCACCTATTTGTGCTTCATGCAAGGAAGTAACAGAATTGCGTTTTTCCATCATCTTTCGTATTTCCCTAAGTGCATTTGATGTCGCTATATCATCTCGCTTATATACATTTTTATTTATGTTTTGAGTTAGGTGTGACATGTTGTTTGTGTTTATTTAAAATACTTTTCATGGCTAATTTAGTTTTAATATATGATTCTATTTTTAATTCTTCTAATCTTGTGCCTTCATAAAGTAGTTGGTTATAATAAATAATCGATCATTATCGTCTATTACCATCATTGGCACTATCATTATTTTGAATACCCCGTTGACTCTCATGAAATCCTAATCACTCTCATAGCCACCTTCATGATTGTAAACAGTATTGCTGATCAGTATCAATATCAGTTCTGTAAATGACAGAAACATCGTTTTCCGTCCTATAGTAATTGATCTACCTTACCATTCAATGCATATTATCTTCTATTTTATGGTTATCTAGAATATATTTCATCGTTATTGTGTTAGTATTAAAATTATATCTTTCTCTTCAAAATTGAAGATGACTGTAGTTCTTTTATTACTTCTTGTTCTTCTTAACTAAAATATTTTTACTGAATTTAAGGAATTGCGCTTAAATAATTCAGCATTTTGGTCAATTACCATCACTGCTGATGCCATTATAATGACAATCACCATTACTATCATGAGATCGTCATCGCTATACATCACATAACCATTATAACTGTTCGCCTGATAGTAAATAGTATAAATGAATCGTTCGCAATATCAATGCTTTATTGTAACCCATATGTTATTTCCCACATCCTATCCTTCTGATTTTGTCCTAAGTAGATCTGATCAGGTCATGTACCTAGTCATCGTGTTTATATTAACTGTAATTTGTTTTTCCATTGCTATGGTATCGTCTCTTACATTATGTTCATTTAACTTATACAATTTTACTTAAAGTATAGTATTTATTTATTTATTTTTCTATTTTTCTTCTATATTCTCTTTCTTTGCTAGTTTTCTTCTTCCTTCAAAATTTAATATATAAAAATTAAATATCACTTTCTCCTATTGTTCTAGAAAATAAAGCAGTAACAAAAAAAATGAATTTCGACATAGTTTTCACTATGAATGCCATATTTTTTACATGTAACTCATGATATTAAAATTTATGATTAAATACAACAAGGCTTCCAAAAAACCGTATTTGTAACAATGCAGTTTCTTAGTATTTTATCTTTTCAATACTTAAGCTTTATCAGTCCAGGAAACATCACCCCAACGTTTACTTAGAGCTTAGGAAAGTTATAAAGCAGCGTGAAACTAAAGTTAACATACTATTTTCATTATATTCCGTACAGTAAAATTAGCGCTTTCTGAACAGCAAGGCAACACCGGTGCTTCTATAATAACAGAATTTCTCCTTTGAAAATTGACATTCAAAAAATCTCTATGGTTAGTATCGAGAATTAAGGGAATAAACCTAGTTTTAAACGCCAAAAGCACTTTAAGGTTATGTATTCTTGTAGAATTTGGCAACATCGTGTATTGATGTAACCCAATATAAGGTAACATATAAACGCATATAATTTCTGCCTTGTATTTCACCCCAGTTAGAGTTTGTACAGAATGCTTCCCCACCGAAGTTAGTTTAGATGCTTTATACAAAGGTATTTAATTACATGTACAAATGTTGCGAAATTCGTTGCGAAATCACAACCTTAAAGCAGTTTGTAGAGGCACAGAGCACATTAGCATGCAAAGATTTTAATTTACATATTTCCAGAGTGATATTGTCATTTTATTGCCGTTTCTGTACATAAACATTAACATATAACTGTTTTTCATCTATTGCAGGCTTCATAAATTATACATTTTCGCCCGCAGTTTAAACGGATTGCATATCGGACAAACCATTAAGAAAGATGATGGGTTTTGTTTTATTATATATGAAAAGCAATCCGATTATGATGGGATGAATTGCAAAGCATGTATCAGACTTATTACGATTTTTAAGAGTTTTTATTCGCGCTTTACCTCAGTAGCGTAACCCCAGAAGGATACTGTGTCGCAAGGTATTATTAGCGACATGATTTTCAACTTTTAGAGTTAAGCTACTGCTGGAAACTATCGATCGTAAGTGATTCCACACTAATTCCTTGATCCTACCTGAGAAGTTAATCAGATCTATCGTCTAGAACATATCGTATTTAGCATTTGGCTGAAATGTTGGAGTTTGGCAACGCAGCTTTAAACCGTAGTACCAGTTATTCCAACATCGATTATATCAATCAACCACTGTTTAGTCTTTTTTATCAATTCTTGAACGTTGAAGGCGTATTACTAGATAAAATGGGCTAACCGGTCGAATCATGGTGGAAATGCTGGTGTTAGTTGTAGTTCTAGCAATATATATTCTGCACAATTTTCGTGTTTGTTTTCTAGATATTACCTGGAGAAGGACAATTTTTTAAGGTAAGAATCCTATTATGTCGGGGATTTCCTATTTCAGCTTAACGGTTGGAGTACTTGGTAGAAGCGCAGATATCGCAAATCTGCGTTTCTTTTGTCGCTCTGCTACGCTTTTGGCAGATATTTCGGAGAAATGAACAGTCCCTGCTTACGCGTCAACAAAGCCTTGCATATGTTAAATGAATCGTTGAGACTATCTAGTTTCAGCTCGTGTCGATGTTTACACGAAAAGTGAGCGGTGAATATCAATTAGCAGCGATGCAGAGATGAAACTTCCATAATCTATCTTTTCATAAACATTTACTAACCGTTTATAGTTCAGTGTGTTAAAATGACAAGACGACTGATTTAGAATACCTTAAGCAATTTATAAATGTTAATTAATTCAACGAAGTATTCACTGTAGCTAATTTTTACTTCTTTCCTGTAATGGTGTTTTAAAAAACCTACAGAAGCAAACGGTTGCCATTTAAATATTGGATACCACCATAGTTCATCTACGTATTAATTCCGTATCTGTTGTACCAGTCTTAACTTTTGGTTAGTACCCCACTAGTAGCAGGCAGATTTTTATATGCCCGTTACATAAGCCGCATATTCATACATATACATCACGTGTACATTGATATGTGATGGTGCAATCAATCATCATTTACGTTTTACTTTTAATTCTTGTTTTTAAAGGTATGATCAAAATAATAATTCAACAACTTTACCACTCTCCTCATATAAATATCAATATGGGATTAAAAAGTGAATCTATCAATACGACAATATGAGGATTCGTATTTATACTATGATACGTATAGTCTGTCTCAGAGGTTTACCTAGCTACCGGTATACTAAAAATATCACATACTAAAAAATCGAACTGCCCGTTCGCCGACAGATTTGACTTAAAATGCATGATGCCCAGTACCATAATGATTTTTATTTATAATCAACATTTAGGCAATTAACTTTAGAATTAATTCCACAATCATCTACATCATCAAATAGAGCTGGCGAAGTTGTACTACCAAGATGAATATAGATATATTAGCTTGCTTATATTATGATTCTGAACTTAAAATACTATCTGCTTAAGCATAAAATTGTTTGTTAGGATTGTATGAATCATCCACCAATTCCCTAATTACCAAACACAAGCAAATATTTCTACTAAAACTCAGTTTAGGATATGTTTCCAAATAATACGCGGTCAAAACGTACGCCGCTGGAATTTACAAATGTTCTGCTTATACCCGACGCTCTAATAGTCGCATGGCTCGTTAGCTGGGTAAACTTCTGAGACGGACTACATCGATAGGACGATACGTATTAATATGATTGAACATATCGCTAATACAACACGTATCGACATAACGTTATCTACCGATACGTATCCATGAAAAAGAAACAATACCAACGGATACAGAAATTTTTTTATCGCACAGCTTTATTTACAATACAGTGTTAGAAATTGCTAGTTTAATGATGAACCTTATCAGGTACTTTTTTTAAATCATTTTAACTTTTGGAGTTGGTAAACTCTTTAGTTATCTATTATGGAACCAATTCAAAAGGTATAATTGCAAATATCACAATAAAATAGTCGATAAAATTTTGTATTAATAGTTTTTATTTAAATTGTTTAGAAGTGCTTTATCTTGTCATTGCATTGAAGTATTTATACTTCGTGTATGTTATAATTAATTGGTTGTCTTATCGAATTATTGTCAATCGGTTTTCGACTGATGGCTTCCATTTTCTCCCATTAAATACAGTATTCTGTACGTTCCAGACACCAGTTCATTTTATAGAAGAATTAACTAATGTGCTGACTACCTATTCCTGGGCTAGAAATGTGTTTTGACATTTAATAATTATTCTGTTAGTCCACATCAGTGGAAGACCAAGATTTTGTGTTGTGTTAGATTCAGTGTATTGGTGGGAATGGTGACCTCATTAACAGAATCTTTTTTTTAATACATATGTAAATGTTTCTATCTACAATCTATATAATAGATTGGGGAAATGATACAAGCAACTTTATTTTTGCAAAGCCGATATGGACAATGTTACCACATTGGTAACGAGGTAACCATCGCTTCTACTACCTCTCTCTCTCTCTCTCTCTCTATATATATATATATATATATAT
>JABXWE010050452.1:0-11103 GCA_014611495.1 Limonius californicus
AGTATAAGTAAAGAGCGTCACAATCTCTTACGAGACGTAGCGATCTTCTCTCCTATGCCTGTGTTGCGCGTTTTTAGAGTGTCACAGACATAGAGGACCTACAGTTTAACGTGGGCTCCGAACCACGGGAAGTGTAAACACTTCTACTCCAGAGAAGATTTACTAGGCAGAATACCTCGCTGGTTTGCCATTGCCTTGCGAGGGAAAACGGCCGTTAAAAATCCGATGTTCCGGTGCCGGGAATTGAACCCAGGACCTTCAGCGTAGAAGTCTGACGCGCTAACCTCTAGCCCGCGACCGCCTCCAAAGAAGGCCAAGGCGGTTTTATCGGCCAACAAAGTCATTGCGACAGGTTTTTTGGGATGTACGCGGCATGATCCACATCGGTTACCTTGAAAAGGGGAAAACGATAAATGGAAAGTATTATGCAGACTTACTGGACCGATTTCACTACGATTTACGGAAAAAATGACCACATTTGGCAAAGAAAAAAGTTCTTTTCCAACAAGACAATGCTCATTTATGCGGGTGTAGTCGCTATGACTAAATCCATTAATTAGGATACGAGTTGCTTCCACATCCACCATATTCACCAGATTTAGTTCCCAGCGATTATTTCCTGTTTCCGAATATGAAAAATGGCTTGGCGGAAAAGGATTTGACTCAAACGATGAGGGATTGCTGCAACAAACGTATATTTTGAAGAGTTGCCGAAGTCCTATGTTTTGAAAGGGATCGGGAAATTGGAAAAACGTTGGACTAAGTGTATCGACCGGAAAGGTGACTTTGTTGAAAATTAAATGAGTTTTGGTCAAAAAACAATTGCCTTCTTTCATTTATCATGGACTTAATGAACTGCCCTCGTATCGCGAGAATAGCAAGAGTGCCGATTAAAATAGATGGAAAACAACTGGAATATGTGGCTAAATACGGATATTTAGGAGTGGTAATAAATAAGGATGGACGAATAGAGGAAGAAATAAAAACAGGGCAAGCAAATCAAACAGGACTTATAACCAAATACTCAAAACAGTGATAGACAAAGAAGAACTAAGCACGAAAACAAAGATGCATTTGTTTTAAACACTATACAGTAGTGTGAAAAAGTTCTGCGTCACCCAAGAAAATAATTATATCTTGAAGTGTTGCTACTTTTTGCCATAGTTTCCAACAATTACTTTTAAATATTTGATTTTAATGACTATGTCAACAACTTGTCTCTTAAGTAGGTACTTAGAACTCAATAGAAAATAATTAAGGTAAATTCTTTTCTTAAATCGATAATCAGTTATTTTTGGGCATTTTGTGCAAAACCTCTAAATTATAGAAGTCTGATTAACACCCTATGGACACTTTGTCGAATATGCTCACAACGCTGAATGCTCAATAGGGGCCGTTGCCGCATATACCCAAAACACCGAATGCTTGTGAGGAACGCTTCGCCGAAAGTGCTGATGGTGCCCGACTAACGTGTAGTTTGTGTAAATCCTCCAAAATATAGAAGTCTAATTAACACCCGATGGACACTTTGCCGAAAATGCCCACAACGCCGAATGCTCATTAAGGACACTTTGCCGAATATGCCCACTTTGCTTAAATGCTCATTAGGGACACTTTACCGAATATGCCACTTCTCTAAATGCTCATTAGGGACACTTTGCCGAATATGCTCACTTTGCGGAATGCTCATTAGAGACACTTTGCGGAATATGTCCACTTTGCTAAATGCTCATTAGGGGCACTTTGCCGAATATGCCCACAACGCCGAAAGCTCATTAGGGACACTTTGCCGAATATACCCACTTTGCAAAATGCGCATTAGGGATACTTTGCCGAATATGCCCACTTCTCTAAATGTTCATTAGGGACACTTTGCCGAATCTGCTCACTTTGCCGAATGCTCATTAGGGACACTTTGCCCAATATGTCCACTTTGCTAAATGCTCATTAGGGACACTTTGCCGAATATGCCTACAACGCCGAAGGCTCAGCAGGGACACTTTGCCTAATGCTCATTAGGGACACTTTGTCGAACACGCCCACAACGCCGAAGGCTCAGTAGGGACACTTCGTCGGATATGTCCACAACGCCGACTGCTCATTAGGGGTATTTTGCCGAATATGCTCACAACGCCGAAAGTTCATTAAGGACACTTTGCCGAATATACCCACTTTGCAAAATGCGCTTTAGGGATACTTTGCCGAATATGCCCACTTCTCTAAATGCTCATTAGGGACACTTTGCCGAATATGCTCACTTTGCCGAATGCTCATTAGGGACACTTTGCCCAATATGTCCACTTTGCTAAATGCTCATTAGGGACACTTTGCCGAATATGCCTACAACGCCGAAGGCTCAGTAGGGACACTTTTCCGAATATGCCCACTTTACCTAATGCTCATTAGGGACACTTTGTCGATTATGCCCACAACGCCGAAGGCTCAGTAGGGACACTTTGCCGAATATGCCCACTTTGCCTAATGCGCATTAGGGACACTTTGTCGAATACGCCCACAACGCCGAAGGCTCAGTAGGGACACTTTGTCGAATATGTCCACAACGCCAAATACTCATTAGGGGTACTTTGCTGAATATGCCCACAACGCTGAAAGCTCATTAGGGATACTTTGCCGAATATGCCCACTTCGCTAAATGCTCATTAGGGACACTTTGCCGAATATGCCCACAACGCCGAAGGCTCTGTAGGGACACTTTGCCGAATATGCCCACTTTGCCTAATACTCATTAGGGACACTTTGTCGAATATGCTCACAACACCGAAGGCTCAGTAGGGACACTTTGCCGGATATGCCCACTTTGCAAAATGCCCATTAGGGATACTTTGGCGAATATGCCCACTTTGCCTAATGCTCATTAGGGACACTTGGCCGAATATGCCCAAAACGGCAAATGCTCGTAATAAACGCAGAATGTGTTAGCAATACTGACGGCTGATGAGTAGCGCTGTGGAGTTTATAATAATAGACATAGACACACATGTGTGCATAAAATTTATTTTCAAAAATGCAGCATAAATGTAAATTGCGACATGCTAGTAAAGTGGACTATCAGCTGTATTCCCTAACTTTTACGAAATCGAATAGAAGTGGTCAAATCGGATTGGAATTTCAGTAAATCGGAATGACAAACTTCTATCGCGTTGCCATTTGGTATTCCGTAACACCGATAGAGGTTGTAAAGTAGAAGTGACCACGATTTCTATCGGTGCTGTTTACCTAAATATGGCAACACTGTTATGGTAAGGGATACTCAACCTTAACGACCATTTTGACAACTGGCGACGGTTCATCAGGCTTAATATGTTGGATAACCCGAACAAATTTCAATGTAGTGAAAAAATCAGTCCTGGAAAAACCCAAAAATACCCTTTCTTGAAAGGTTGCATTCATGGGACAGGTAAGAACTTACAAATTGTTAAAAGGACAAGTTTTCAGTCTTTACTTGAAAGCTGTGCAGTTTTGGGGTTTAATTTAAAATTTGTTATTTATAAGTAATAATAATGGCCTTTTGTAGTAAGAAGAAAACGTCCGTTGAGCAGTTAACTGTATTGGTTGACCTTATTCCAGAAAATAAAGTGTTATTGCTTGGCAAAACAAAACCATCGGAAGCAGATTTAATTGAAAATTTATGGGAAGATGTGTCTCACACCTTAAAAAGTTGTGGGGATGGACCTAGCAAGACCAAGGCGCAATGGAAGAAGGTATTTTGAAATTTTATATTTATACATTATAATGAACACTGCTTAAATAGGCCTTTGGCATGATGCTGAAAGTTACATCGGCAAATAGATAACTAAATTATTATTTCCAACTTGCAGACTTTTATTGACTGGAAGTGCAATACAAGGAAAAAGGCAAGGGAATTACTTAAAATGCAACAACAAACAGGAGGCGGTGAAGATTACAAAAAAGGACTAACTACAGCTGAAGAAAAATTAATGGCTCTACCGTAGTGGATAGCGGTCAAAGGAATCGACAATGTAGGAGAACCAGGGTTGGATATTGAAGAAATGGCCACCAACTTCGAGTTCTCACAGCCACCACCATCACCATCAGGTGAACCACTCGCCGGAGGTTTATCTCAAGTCAACTCCAGCAGCTGCACCAAAACGAACTTTTAAAGCTGCTGGTACTAGTAGAGAGTGCTCGGTTATAAAAAAAATTGGATGTAAAGGTAACACTATCTATTTCGTTTGTTTAATTAGGAAATTAAAAAATAATTGCATTCTCAATTAGTAAAAATACATAATTTTTTTAGATAAATCATCCACTCTTGAAAAAGCTGCAGAAGCATTTACTGAACGACAAAAGACTACATTAGAAATTCTTAGTCAAATGCACACAAGTGATGTGAATGTAAATAAAAAACGCGAATTGGAGCTGAAGGAGATTGAGTTAAAAATTCGATGGTTTGTAATACTCGTAGACGTGCCGGGCAAGCTCATAGCCCAGGGTTCGCTGGATACAAAGTTTGTTAAAAGTTTATAATGTTTATTCCTATACTGTACAATTCTACCTTAATTAAAGTATTTGATTATTCCAACAACACATGCAACTAAAATTTCTAAGTTCGGAGTTAAATAAATACACAAGAAAATTAAACTGAATATTCAGAATAAAATTAATTATTCCGTAGTCCAGTCCTGGAATGTCGGTAATTCAGTCCACTGCACACGAGACGGATCGTTGCTGTACTTGGCCTGCACGCGGAGCTCGGAATGTGAGGTTAACAGCTTGCTAAATTAGAAATCAAATATGTTATTAATACACAGGATATATCCGACTGGAATCTACGGTGTCGTTACTAAAAGTTAGTTCGGGTGCCTTGAATCAAGCTTGAGAATTTCAAGCGGTCGTAGTGCGGTATGTTTATCGGTGTTTTAAATTAAAATGTATTCAGAATTCAAAACGTAGGTTCGCAGTAATTTCATTCGCTGGGGTTTCGCTAGCCAAGGTGAAATACGTGAATTTGCTTTAATTATTCGGGACTATTTACGAGATAGGAAACACTGTAAGAATGCGGTTTGCCCAGATTAATTCAGTGTACGGGTGTATTTAAACGGGGATTGCGTTTAGCAAAACTCGGGATTTATATACAGGAGGTTACACCAGCAGAATGCGGCTTGCGCCAGATTAATCCAGTGTACGGGTTTATTTAAACTGGGATTGCTTTTAGCAAAATTCGGTATTACAATCCCAAATTAGGCCAAGAGCACAGGGAAAAGTAATTGTTGTCAGAATGCGGTTTACACCAGATTAAGACAGCACTTCTCAGGATTTTAGGCAGGATTCTCAGGTTTGCGGTAAATTGTATTTTGGTACGAGATTCGGATTACAATTCAGGTCGGGAGAGGTTTTCTAAGCTCGACTACTTCCTTCTGATCTGGACTCAAAAGTTAATGATTTTTCCTCGGGGAGCTCCTTTTGTACCGGTTTTCCATCTGATCTGGCTCGGTCTCTTCGCTCCTCGGGTCGCGGGTAGTGGGGAACGCCTTGCTAAACTCCACTTGCAGCGCCGCGTGCGCTCCTACGATGAACTAACAACGCGAAAATTTCCTATTTAAATTTAAAAATGCGTTGTCCCCAAGAACTTCGTTACAGGTTAGAAGCCAGAAATAAAGAAAAGATTTGTCATTGAAAGCAATTGAGTTACAATTGAACGAAAGAGAATTAAACATTTTAGAGTTAAAATAATAAACATTGTAAATATGTAGTTTTTTTAAATAAAATGTTGCGATCCTGATATATCATTTAGGTAGTTAGATATTTGGTTTAAATTTTGGATTAAGTCGTTATTGTCAATCAATGATATATGTATTTGTTGATTTTGGGCGAAAGCTAGTGCATTTTCTAGTCCTGACCAAATGTTTATGAATAATTGTAAAAATTGGATTGCTTCAATTAAAAGGATTCTCACGGAACGTGAGCTGACATGTTTGTGTATTTCTTTATCTTCTAAAATGACTTTATGAATATTGTTATTTAATAATGCTTGGTTTTTTGCTAAATCTTTTATTATAGAAATTGTGTCGTTTAAAATTTGAGCTAGTTCTAGTAAAATATGGTTGTGTATTTCATTGGTCTTTTGTAAATTATTTATCATTGTTTCCTAACTCTCGCCGTCGTCGACTTCAGGATTACCCGTTAAAAATTTAAAAATGGATCCTACACCATTAATAAGTCCGCGTTTATTAATTCTGTGTTTTATTTCGGCAAATAATTGATCAAAAAGTTTATCAGCTTTTTCTAAGTATTGTTTTATGATTAAAAGTAAATTATTCTGGTTAATGATTATATCTTCAATAATTTTAAATGATCTATGTTCGATAGGGAAATGTTGATTTTCAAGGGTCGTAATAGTTGTCATCAAATTTTCTTTTAAGTATGTTATAATTTATAATAATGGGTGTATAGTCTATAATGTTGATTAGTGTCCGTTCACTTTCTTTTAAAATTGCTTTCCCTAAATTTAAAGGGTAAAGTTCTGGGTTGTCTTTTAAGTCTTTGATTGTCACGTCACTAGTTATGAGCCTGATTGTGATGGTGCAGCGAATCGCAAAGGTGGTTGACCTGTAAACGGTAGTAATTCGTTAATATGCCTTTTAATTATGGGTCCTTTGTTGAAAGGCGTTAATTCGTAAGTATCGTGTTTAAGAATTTGAAAAATGATGAAAGGTCCTGTAAATTTTTGGTATTTCTTGTTTCTAGAGGTAGCTTTAACAAATAGTTTGTCTTTTAATTTAAAAGTCTTATTTTTACGGGATAAGTTTAGCTTTAAGTTGCTTTTCTCTTTAGTATCTGTCTGTTTGTCTTGTATAGCTTCATATAAATTTTTTATTTTTGTTTTGTGTTCGGATCTAATCATGATAATAGGATTTTGTATAGTCGATATCAAATGGATTTTTATTGTCTGTATGTCAGAATACTATTTCAAAAGGTGTTAAATTAAGGTTAGAGTGTAATGTATGGTTGTATGCCAAAATGCAATATCGTATTTTATGATGGTCATGTATGTCTCTCACTAGTCTGTAGTGTTCAATAATTGTTGAATGTAGACGTTCGATTAATGAGTTCAATTGATGGTGATTAGGGGTTGTGGTATGTAATTGAATCTTATGTATCGCAATAAAATCTTTAAAAATATTTTTATTAAATTCTCCATCGGCGATAATCACGTCAGGCATAGTATAGGTAGTTATGTATTTAAATACCATATGTACAAAAAAATTTTAGATAAAGGGTGGCTTTGTACTTCAATACGTCGGTCTTTGATGATTTTATGACAATTAAATGTCAGTTTTAATCAGATTTAATTTAATAATGGTGTTTACAGAAATACATAAGCGATTCATCGTTGAATCTTATTTTCGCAATGGAAATCTTGAAAATGGGGAATGGATTTACAGTACCCGCCCTTGTATGGTTGAATTTCGACAACAGTTTCCTGATTTTGTGTTTCTGAAGGCCGACTTTTTTAATGTGGTACTAAATTTTGTGCGGTTATTTAGAGAAACAGGAAGCGTAACACGGAAGAGCGGAAGTGGAAGGCCAACAGTCCGTACAGAGGAGACCATTCAAAATGTTCAAGAGATTATGAAGGAAGCACCTACAACATCATTGCGCCGACTCGTACAACAAGTTCCTGTATCTGTAGGTACCTGTAGAACAATAAACCCTCGATCCCCTCAATTTAAAAGCAGTTTCAAAGTGCGACATACGTTCTGACATAAAAGCAGTTTCAAAGTGCGACATACGTTCTGACATACAAAGCCACCCTTTATCTAAAATTATTTTGTACATATGGTAGTTGATCAATAACAACTGTTCGATTGTGTGATTTAATGAAGTACGCTTGAGCGAATTTTGAAAAGGCGTCTAGTATAGTTAAATAGCTTCTATTGCCTATTCGAAAAATATCAAGGTGTATAGTGTGAAACGGTCTGTTATTAGTGGGGGTGAGTTATAACGGCTGTTTCATTGGATTTCTATTGTATATTTGTCTTTTGCAAATTTGACAGTTATTAATGTAATCGGTGATATCTTTATTAATAGATCTCCAATAATATTTACGTTTGATGTGTTCAATTGTTTCGTTTATGCCGCGTGATTGGTTTTTCCTAAGCGGTAATTTTGAAATTGAATTTAGCGTTCTTCTGGTGTTGTAATGTAAGTTACCTGGGTTATGCAACGATGAAATTTGGGTGTGTTTTCATTAGTTATATCTTTTATGAAAGTTGAAAAATCTAAATAAAATGTGCCGTCAAGAAAATAACAGTAATAATGGATTTTTGGAAGGCAATGTTCAATCAATAATATATTGAATATATTGATTTTGTTAATATTACTAACAAACACAGAGTAGTGTGTAATGTCATCATATTTTGTAATATTTATTTCTTTGGGAATGTGAGCGTTTATGAATTCAATTTGATTTTTAAAATGTTGTAGAGGTTTATCAATTGTGTCAACTGCAGGAGTAAAAGATTGTTGTGTATGTACAGTATTAACAAGAGAATTGTCGTCGTCATTAATATTAATTGATTGGGAATCGTATTTTCTGATTGAGTTAAAGTATTATCTGCGAAGGGTGAATTTGTTGTTACATGTAGATCAAGAGTAGGTGTACTAAACATTTCTCCTATATCGGGAGTGCTGGATCTGTTTGCCATCATACTATCGTTATTGATTGGATGTTCAGGAGTATTAAACCTATCGATTGTCATAGGATGGATTTGAATACGTGATAATGCGTCAGCAACATTGTTAAGTTTTCCGGGTAGGTAGTTGACGTCAAAACCATATTCTTCAAGTTTAAGTGCCCAGCGGGTTACTTTGGAATTGGGCTCCTTTAAATTTCTAAGCTATACGAGTAGTCGGTGGTCAGTGTATAGAGTAAATTTTACGCCGTATAAGTAGGGACGATATTGTTTGGTAGCCCATACTATAGCCAAAAGTTCTCTTTCTATAGTGGGGTACCTTTGTTCGGTATCATTTAAGGTTCTTGGCGCATAACAAATTGGTTTGCCTTCTTGTGATAGTATAGCTCCTAATGCGAATTTACTTGCATCATTAGTGAGTTCAAAAGATTTAGTAAAATTTGAATATTGAAGTAGGGGTTCGTTTGTCAAAATTTGTTTGCAATATTCGAAATTTTCTAAAAATTCGAGCGTGTGTATAATTTTGTTTTCTTTTCTTAGACATACTGTTAAAAATTTTGTTATATGAGCGAAATTCTTAACAAATTTTCTGTAATAGCCAAATAATCCTAAGAACCATTTTATTTCAGTTCTCGTTTTAGGTACTGGGAAATTTCTTATATCTGAAATTTTAGATGAGTCAGGTTTTACTCCATTAGGCGTTATAATGTATTTAACGGATTGATGTAGGAATTCGGATTTGTCTAATTGAATTTTGATATTGGTCTGTCGGCATTTGTTAAAAACGTTTTTTAGTCGATTTATATGTTCTTGCAATGTATTTGAGTAAATGATGATATCGTCAAGGTAAACAAGACATTGATGAAGGGTTAATCTAGTCAATGCATTATTTAATGCACGCCGAAAAGTGGAGGGGGCATTTTTAAGACCAAAGGGCATTCTTCGGAATTGAAAATGGCCGTCTTCCGTCGAGAAAGCTGTTTTCTCACGCTCCTCTCTTTATATCTCGCTCTGATGGAAACCACAGGCAAGATCTAAAGTAGAAAAATAGGTGGCTCTACCAAGGTTGTCTAATACTGTTTCGATGTTGGGTAATGGATATTTATCCTCTATCGTGTGTTCATTCAACTTACGATAGTCGATCACAATCCTCCATTTCTTTTTGCCGGAGGCGTCCAATTTTTTGGGGACGACCCAAATGGGAAAGTTATAAGTGGATTCTGATGGTTTAATTATTTTTTCGGTTAACATTTTATTTATTTGTTTCTTTACCTCGTCCCTATCCCCCGGATATGTGGGTATCGGTAGGTTGTGGTAAATAAGGGTGCATCGGTATTGGTTCTTATAAGATGCTTCGATAAATTGGTGGCAGATAAGGGAATTTCTGGGGAATAAAATATGTCTCTAAAGTCATAACATAAGTTGGTTAGAACCGTTTTTTCTTCCTCATTGAGGTGGTCTATTCTTAAATTGTTTTCCAAATTTTTGTTTAGAATATTTTTAATATTTGGGTTATTAACATCAGTATTGAAATTATTGATTTCTATTGGTTAATCGTTGTTGAATTGTTGGGTATTCGTCCAACAACAAAAGATTGTAAATGTTTATTTCTTGAGTTTCTTAAAAAAAATTTCTAAGGCTAGTTTTGAACCAGTTATTATGGAGTCTAACTATTGCTGAAGGCATTATAACTGGTGATGAACTTGCTTTATTTGATAAAATAATAAACCCTTGTGTGTTGAGTGTTTATTTCCAACAGTCAATAAGTCTTGATAAATCTATATATATATATATATATATATATATATATATATATATATAGGAATGTTAGTGAGTCCCCAATCCTGAGCGGTAGAAACCTCGTCTTAAACTAAAGGAGAGGGGACAACATGCGCCGTCCCTTTACAATAACATTGCTATTAAAATTTTAATTTGGAGCTAATTTTTATCCGTTGATTCGAACTGCTGGTAGGTTTACGAATAATTCTGTGCTTGAGGGTATTGTTATTTGTTTTATTAAATTTTGACTAAGTTTTAATTTAGAAAAATTACATTCGTTTCTTTTTTGAATATCTTGTTTAGTTTTCGATGGATTATAAAAGAAAGGTATGGTAATGTTTTCTGATTGAATGTGCATTCATTTATAGTCTATTGAAGCGGATAAATTTGAAAGTAAATCGGATCATATAAGTCCAACATATTCAGGGTGAAGGTTAAATAGATAACAGATTTGGAATAGGTAATCAACTACAAAGTTATGCTTAGTAGTTCCACGAGACGTAGTTATTTCAAAGTGTAATTGATAAATTGAACTTCAGAAATGTTTTTGCGCAAAATCGGGTGAAATAATTGTTTTGGAACTGCCGGCATCAATCAAAAGTTTTTCGTCGGTAGCGGTTATGAAAATATAGGGGAGATTTGATTT
>JABXWE010050453.1:0-10118 GCA_014611495.1 Limonius californicus
GTGAAAGTGTATTTTATCTCTTTCAAGTTACCAATATATTTTTTACTATTGTTGTTATTTAGAGTCTTTTGTAGATACTACATTTGTCCTTAGCCTTAGAAAATTATGCTTCATCAAGGCCATATTATATTTTTGTATTTAAGATAAACCAAAGTATTTTATTGGGTACAACTATTTTATTTATTTATTATTGTACACGTGTATACAATTCTGTCCTAGATGTAGACCATGCTGCATATGAATGACCATGCGTTGTTAATATATCCAGTCATGGTTGCTTTTTATTTCTTATTAGTGAAAGTGGAATGTTAATTCTGGTGATTCATCTACTGCAGGGTCTTTATAAGTAAAAGTAATTCACAAGATGTATTGTGATAAACTTGATACTAACTTAAAATTTTGGTTGTGTGATATTAGCAGTTAATTATATAAAATGTGCATATTAACTAAAGAATAAAGGTATATAATTATCAGAAATTATTTTTATTTCTAGTATGAGTCTATTATCATGCATGTTATTTTGCAACCATGACTCAATTATATTTGTTTTTTACAATAATATTATCTGTATGTATAAATAACTTTATTACTAATTGTTGACCATTGCAGGGATCCATCAGTTAGGTTATAATGACCTTCAGCATAAGAGTTTCCCACAGATTATTATTTTGAAATGCTATTTTAACTTAATCAAATGATCCTTCTCCTCTAATGTGTCGGCTGATTAGCTATCTACTGTCAGCATTTGTAGGAAACTGGTGAGATTAACCATAACTTTGTAACACTTTGTAGTTATGTTATTTTTGGCTCTTTTATCTATTCTTTCTCTCATTTTTAACAACTTGTCACTATCGTTATTGTACAATAAATGAATAATTTGTCTGGCCTTTGTTCCTCTATCTTGTTATATCTGGTTTAGTGGTTACTTTCTTTTTTTTTTCCTGAATTCTTGATAGATTTACTTAGTAACATTATATATCTGTTGTACTTTGTTCCTTATACAAAAGCTCTCGGACATTGTTTAGAGAGGAATGCTAACGCAATTCTAATATTTCTTTACTATTGGCTAAATATTGTTCTCTGGTTCTTACTTTGTTTTCAGTAATTTCTGATTTGCTTTGTTGGTTGATTTAAAGATGGAAATACCGTTTTGTTGCCATCAAACTTTTCTGCTTTGTAAAGGTAATTGTGCACAACACAAAGGCACCTTGATTGGGGGGCACAATTCCAGTAAATACAAAAAATTTAAATAATTGTTTCAATAACAATTCATAGTTCTAATTGCAGTTGCTTCTTGACATTTTACATAGATTTAAATACATAATTAGCAAAGTTAGTACTGTTAGTAAAAAGCAACAAACCAGGGCAAGGACACCTATTGTGAAAATAATTGGATATCTCGCCTACCTATTGCATAATTGTTTAAATTCCAAAGCTGATGAAGAACAACTAAAACTTAACAAGGGTGGAAGACGAATAACAATAATAATTAGAGCTGGGCAGATATGCTGTAAAGATGGAGCATATATGCTCTAAAATATGCTACAAAAAGTACCTTATATTTATATATGCTATAAAATTTTTTATATGCTGCAGAAATTTTCGTGTTCTTTTAAAAGATGTTCAAATAAAAACAAAGGTTAGTACAATGATCTTTAATACTAAAGAACAGAACTCAAATACAACATATTAAACAAACTTTTAAATATTAACTAATGAAAAATTACTTATTAGTTATTTATTACAATAAATAATCATATGCTTTTCTATGTTATCTACTAAAAAACTTTGACGTTTGTCTTGTAATATATTTGTATAGATGGAAAAATTTCTTTTGACATCACCAAAAGTAACGGGGCAATATTTAAATAAATGTGATTTTTCAATAGCAGCATTTTGTTCATTGTGACCAGAAACGGAGAATTCTCCGTTTAAAATATTTCTTACAGACTTGAGGATCAATAAACCAAAATTTTTTGAAACAAACTACAAAATTTTGTAGAAATTTTTTTACATATTTGACTGTTACTCTCATTTATTGTTTCTGAAAGTGTTCTATTAAATCTAAAGATTCTGTTAAGCGTAAGTTTTGTGTTTCGAGTTTCTTAATTATAGTGGGAATATCAGAAAAGTATGTTTTTATATAGGACAACTGAGAAATTAGTTCACGATTTTTTAAAACATTTTGACAGTTAGCTACAGATTGAGCACAACTTGGATCAAAACTATCGACAATATTTTTAAATTCCTTGTAATGTTCACAGTAGAATAAAGCTGCTTTGATCCAAGTTCCCCATCTGGTTAAAACTGGTTGTGGGTGTAAAGACACATCTTTAAGCTGTTCGTGGTAAACTTGTATTCTAGATAAGGCTTTCAAAAAAATTTTTTTTTCATTGTTAATGAATTAACAAAGGGAAATTCAACTCTAACAGTTTCAGCAATAAGATTTAGTGCATGTGCTAAGCAGGTTGTATGAACTAAATGTGGATAAAAAAATTTCAAATTTTCACGTGATTTGTTCATATATGCAGCACCATCGGTAACCATATATAAAATTTTATCCGATAGCATTGGTTTGGAATATACAATAAACAAAGTGTATCATTAACAAATCTAGAAATTGTTAAATTGTTGGTTTTATCCAAATAAGTTTTGGAAGGGTTACCATTTAATATGCCAACTACAAAATTTGTAATGTACCTTCCTTGAACGTCGGTAGTTTCATCGTCGCCAAACCAGATGTAGTGATTCGAAATAACACCCCTTATTTGTTGAAGCATTTCTTCGTATAGTGTAGGAATGTATGACCTAGATGCTGTTCGACGGGAGACAACTTTTACTTTTGTGTACTGTTCAAGAAACAACTTGAATTCCGGAACATCAACATTGTTTAGTGGAATGTTACAGGACACCATCATTTTGCATAAATCCTTATTAAAATTCTTAGATCCTTCATTTTTATTTACACAGTCGAGTAGTAATTGCTGCTTAGGTTCATTGTCAACACTTGTTTTGCATTGATGAGGGCCAGTGCGTATGTGCTGATCCAATTGGAATTTTTTGGTAACAGCGATCTAGTAGTTAAATATAAAATTAATAAATTGTTTTATCTATTAAGAACAAAAGGAAAACATTTTATAATTGTTAAAAATCGAATACAAAGTTAATAATGAAAAAATACCTGGAGAAAGACTGCTTGAAGACTATTAAAGAATTAATTAAATACGGCAATAAAATCATTGACTAAATGACCAATAGCGTTGAACACAAGTAATCCAAAATTATTTATTTTATTTATGCCTAAAAGTTTTACTATCTCATTTAACCCCTATATTGCATGATTTTTTATTTTTTAACAGAAAAAATCACCAAGGTAGAAAAAAATACGCGGATAAACGGAAAAATACTCAAAAAAATGTTTAATAAATTTTTCTAAAAAAAAATACAAAATAAAATTTGTGCCATATTTGAAACAATATGCAACAAAAATATGGAATAAAAGTAAAAATAGATTTATTCTGTGTGAAACCGAATAAAGCAGTTTCGATCCTTATTTAGATATAGTGGAAGTTGACATTTATAGCAGCATTCTGGATCTCTTATGACGTTTCCAATCTTCCAAGTGCCGGGATAAAGTTTTTCAGCCAGTTCTGATAGTGGAATGTTATCGTCACCGTCATTGTAAGAGGGCGAGTCATCATCTTCAGTAGACTCTAAGTCCTGCTAATCTCGTTTAGTGCGCTTTCTAATTCTATCAGTCTCTCTGATTTATTTAGCGTTCGTACGTTTAAGGTACAATCCTTGTTCATCGTTGTTCTTGCCTTGTTTACTTTCGTAAGTTTGGGGGATGATGGGGGGTTGTGATCCCTTGCTCCCCTGGTGACCGGCTTTCTGAGGAGTGAATTTCCGAAACATCGTTTTCTTTTTTCGTTGTCCTGTGTCGTAGCGTGTTTCGTCGTCTGAGGTTGGGCTGGTTCGTGCTGTAGTTGCTATTTGTTATTGGTTTCATTTTATTTACGCTCTGTGCACGCCTCTTGAATGTTCCTCTTGTGCCTTCCTTGCTTGCCGATAATAATGTCTGAGCCCAGTATGTCTTACCTACTTTGCTTTGCTTTTTCTGGCTTCTCTTGGTTCCTTGTCAGTTGGCAGTTCCTCGTCGTCGGTTGATCTGTTTCTCTTCTGTTTATTGGAAGGGTATACATTGCTTCTCTGTTGGTTGTTTGTATTTGCTTCTACTTTCTTTCCCTCGATTATTAGGGTGTTGTACTTGAGACTTGCTCGCGTCCCTTGTTTTCTGGCTTCTTGCAGATCTGGTACCTACTAGCAGTCTTCTTTGCAATAAAAAACTGTTACAGGGAACTGAGGTTTACATAGACGAAGACTCTCCGGCAAAAGTGTTAGCTCTCGAATATACAAATATAACATCAAAAGAAAGTGACAGATACGAATAATACAATATACAGTAGGCTTCCCTCATAACAAACTTCAAGGAACCCCAAACATCGATTCGTTATTTCCGACGTTTCTTATAAGCAATCAGTAATGAAAAACTATTAAAGTAATAGGCCGTGTTTCGGGACTTTAATTTAGGTTCACTATAAGCGAATTCGCCGAAAGCGGTTTCTAATTTTTAATATAAGTATATGTATGTATATATTTAACTTGAAATTTCTTATTTTTAAGAAATTCATTTGTTTTTTGCAAATAAGAAATGTATATTTGAATTTGACGCCGAAAGGGGGAATTCTTATCTGTGCAGTAAACCATTGGTAGATGGCGCTGGAGTAGCAATGCTGCAAGGGTAGATGTTCCATGTCTACCAGTCAACCATCTTCAGCGCCTCTGGTGAGGAGTCATACTGTTATGGTTTGGGTCCGTACCAGATTCTATACCTAGATAATTCGGTTCGGTTTTAAACACTGCCAATGTTTCCCGCCACTTTCAGATACATCCATTGGTTCATAATTATAGCAACAATGACTTGAAATTATATACCAGCTAACTCAAGAAATATTCATAAAATGTGTCAATTTAAATTTAACGTGTAGAATATTTAGTTTAAAACAAAATCACACCGTTCATCACGCAGAAATGTTTTTTAAAGCAACTAAACATTCTGCCTATTAAATTTAAAGTTCCATCTACGTTTCTTTCACATGTAAATTAGCTTGTTCCACTATTTCAAGGCATCCTGTTATAACAATTCGTTCATTTCTTAACTGTTGGAAATTATTGCATTAAAAAGTATATTCTAATATACAGGGTGGTCCAGAAATAGTTGGCTCAACTTTGGGAGCGAGTTCTGAACACCCAAATAAGAAAAACAGTTCTTATAAACCTTAGTCCGAAAATGTTTCGATATGAAATAACAGCGTTCCAAAGTGAGTCTTGTCCCTAGATCAATTGGTTTTGATCTAGGGTCTTGTCCGATCACTTTTCTGGATTTAATTATGGTAATAGTTGGACCAATGATGTAAGATTTGTGTACGTACCTACAGCTCACAGAAAGTAGCTTGGCACGTGAAATGCGCACAACCGGGAGCGAGACGCAGTACGCAAAACATAGATACAACTAGGCGTTTATCTGGCGCGTACAATCGGAGCCACAAGTTTTCTACAGTGAAGAAAATGACATCATCGACACAGGCTTAAATTGCGGTTTATGAAACAAGAACATATAAAATAAAAATAAATAAAAACAACAGAATTAACAAAATCAACAGCAACAGTTAAACTAACAGAAAGCAATTTGCAGAACGGAACGTATGGGAGTGTACCGATGCAACCACCGCGAAAACGAATTGTAAATGCGGTCGCCACTCTTTTAGCACCCTTGTTCACTGCGCTTACAGTGCTCAGATGCCAAGCTACTTTCTGTGAGCTGTACCTTACTCATCGAGTTTGAAAGCCTAGTTTCGCGTCTCCAGTTGGAGGATTAGCAGTGGCGGTCGGTGGGGTTTCAACAAGGAGGGATGCATTTTAATTTTAAAAGCAAAAATATATGTTATTATAAGAAAAAACTCACTTGGAATTACCGTGAAGTTCTTAAAAACACGTTAAAAGTTTATAAAATCCATTCTTGTACATTGCTTTCAAACAATAATATAAGATAGTCATCGAATTAGTAATCATTTAACAAAGTAAGCACACCCAAACCCATTTAGTTTTTAAAATGAAATTCTGCTCGTCGATTTTTCATAGAAATAAATTTGTCCGCAACTTTTTCTTCAAAATTATAAATTTCATTAAATAAATGCCTGCTGATAGATATTGTAGCCAAAGCATTCAAGCGATCCTTAAGCATGGTGTTTCCTAAAAAAACTTTTTACACGCTTTAATGTGGAAAAGCAACGTTCAGCTTCGGTGTTTGTCATAAGTGTTGTTACAATAATATTTAGAAGTCTCAGTGTTTCCGTAAAAGTTTCTTCAAGATTATTTTTTAACAACAATCTTAAAATATTCATAGCACCAGATATTTCGAAGTCGGATCTTATGTATATAACTTCTAACTCGCATTTTAATCTCTTCTTAGAGCATAGGATAAAAAGAAACTGCGCTGTCTAAAATGTAAGTACAAGTTTATAAGTCTCTGCAGAAAAACGATAGGTGTAACACCCGTTCTGTGCTTTTCTCTCCATTTTTGTGTTAAATTTAAATTCAGCGTGGGCCTGCCTAATGTTTCAATTTGAAGTTATTCTTTAATCGAAAGTCTTGAAAAGTCCATCTTTAAGAGGTTATTAACACTATTCATTCTTTTCTAGTCACAAAACTGCACTTTGGAATAGAAAACTCTGAGCGCGGGCGAATTTGTTCGGCCCACTAAATGAACGCTATAATCAATAATTATAATTTACGTATGGTCAGGCGATGTTTGCCGAATACAGAGAATCAGGGGGGCCGAATAGATGCCACCTTCACGCCTGAAGATTTAGTCGCGCAAGGCGATCGCTAACATTGCGGCGAAAATAGCGGAATGGATGACAATTTAAACGTTAAAACGTAAACTAAAGAAAACAAACTTTTGCAGAGTTACTTCATTTTAATTATTATTTAAATATAGAAAAGAAAAGATTAATTTTAATATATCGATCAGGGAGGGGACACACTCATGTCCGCTTATTCAAAAACCGCCACTGGATTAGGTACTGTTTTCTACAATATCTTTATTCTTTTACATTGTTTTGTTTATCTTATTTTTGACAAAATAATCTTATTCGTTGTGCAAAAGTACCCTTGTTAAAAGTAGGTAAATAAAGTCAATCATTTTCGAGATAATTCAATTATGAAAAATCGAGTTGCCGTGAAAATTTGGAAATTTTGTACTATATGGATTAAATTCGTAGAATAGATTCGGGACAACAAGACAATAAAAAAACTCATATAAACATTGGTCCGCAAACGCGTAGAATTCAACCCATTTAGTGTTAATAAGTAAGATTATGTTTAGATAAAACATTTGTTGCGTTGTATCTTGTAAAGTAATCGACATTACTGTTACCAATTTTCATTTTGCATATTTTGTCACCATTAATGATTTATTCAAGGTATTGTTGCAAATTATTCATAAAAATGTACTATTAATTTAAAACACAGCGCCCTCTCTTGAGGAGCCACACTGTTAAAATTACGGTTCAACTATTCCACTATTCCACCCTGAAACTCTCGTAGCAATACTAGCGTCGGTATGAATTTGTAGGTTATACTACCGAATTTATGTTTTTACTGAAAATTGGTTTAAAATAATTAATAAATACGAAATGACTTTGTCTGCGGTACCTTCTGTCTTGGGCGAAAAAGTACAGGAAGCTATACCGACAGCGAAAATCCTCGTTGTTGGCGCCGGCGGAATCGGTTGTGAGATTTTAAAAAACTTAGCACTCTCTGGCTTTCGTGATATGGAAATTGTAAGTTTGTGCTATTTAAAGCAATGATAGGTTTATTAAACTGGCGTACGTTTGTAGATTGATTTAGATACGATCGACGTAAGTAATCTTAACCGCCAGTTCCTTTTCCGTAAAGAACATGTTGGGAAGTCAAAAGCAGTGGTGGCTCGAGAAAGTATGTTGAGTTACAACCCAGACATCAGTATTAAGGCCTATCATGATAGTGTTACATCGTGAGTGTTAATCATACAAGCCTATTTATTACAGGATTAGCTTATTGCTTTCAATGTTATTATACTGAGCTCTGTTTTAGGCAAGATTATGGTGTGAACTTCTTCAAACGATTCAAAGTTGTCCTAAATGCATTAGATAATCGAGCAGCTCGCAACCATGTAAATCGTATGTGTCTTGCAGCAGATGTACCTTTAATAGAGTCTGGTACCGCAGGCTACAATGGGCAGGTTGAATTCATTAAAAAAGGCTTGACTCAGTGTTACGAGTGCCAACCCAAGCCCCCACAGAAAACATTTCCTGGGTGCACGATTAGAAATACACCATCAGAGCCCGTCCACTGCATAGTTTGGGCTAAACATTTATTCAAGTAAGTAGTTTAATTATCAAAATAGTGATTGGTATGATGATTTATATTCCGTAGTCAATTGTTTGGGGAAGATGATCCAGACCAAGACGTCTCTCCAGATACTGCCGATCCGGAAGCTGCAGGTAGTGCTGGATTAAATGCTGCTGCTTCCGAAACTGAAAGTGGAAATGTAAAACGGACATCGACACATCAGTGGGCCCAACAAAATGATTATGATCCAGCTAAACTGTTT
The DNA here is from genome assembly GCA_014611495.1 of Limonius californicus. NCBI lineage: Eukaryota > Metazoa > Arthropoda > Insecta > Coleoptera > Elateridae > Limonius > Limonius californicus. The sequence continues at coordinate 8,717 of JABXWE010050453.1, forward strand.
AATAAGTTCTTTAAGGATGATATTGATTATTTATTAACTATGGGTGAGCAGAAGTATTGATTTTATATTTAGTTTGAAAAGTTTTTTGGTGTGTTCTTCAGCCATTTGTTTGTTGGAATTAGGAGATTGAATATGAAGAATAAGAAAAAATTCTACATTCTACTGTCAAAATTATTACTGGCTAATAAAAAATAAACTTTACATCTTAAAATCATAAATATTTATTCTGCAAAAAAATTAGAATTTTAGTACTTTACCATTACTCCTAGGATGTTTCTTTTTTGAAAGTACTCTTAACTATAATACCTAAATAAAACTGGTACAAATTTATTTCAAGGTTTGCTTACAATTTTATTAGTTATTTAAGACAGATACTTTGTATTACATTTTTTTGTCATTTTAGCCAAGGTACCTAATAGGACCTATAGTGTTTATATATACCGAGTGATAACTACCAAACCTGGCCATAGTTGTTGCAAAATTTATGTCGCCTACTTCATTAGTTCCTACTAAACAGCACATAAATTTAATTATCATTAGTAAACTACTGTAGTCAAGTTATTTTAAACATTTTTATTAACAAAATAAACGAATACAAACTACATCCAAAATAAACACAATACTAGTTAGGTATTTACAATAAATGTTCGAATAATACTCCATTCTAGTTTAAGCAATATTCCAACCGATGATAAAATCCAGTTGTCACATTCGCGAGTGGACTTTCCGTTACATTTCTGCATTCCGCAATGATGGCCTCCCTCAGAGAATCAATATTTGGGTGTCGTTGTATATAAATTTTGTTTTTAAGAAAGGGCGACAAAAAGAAGTCACATAATGCAAAATCAGGAGATCTGGCTGTCCAATTTATTGTACCACCACGACCAATCCAGCGATTTGGAAAGGTTTCGTTTAAGTGGGTTCTCACATTTACACCAAAATGGACAGGACAGCTGTCGTGCTGGTACCAAACCTGTTGATCTTCGTGTGTAACTTTTTCAAGTGCAGGGCCTACCTCATTTATCAAAAGGTCTAAATATGTTTGCGAATTTAAATTTCCTACTATCTCAAACGGCCCAATTATTTGATTATTATAAATACCAGCCCAAATATTAATTTTCTGAGGGTATTGAGTTCTTGTAGCTAAATTTATTCGCGGATTCTCTTGAGACCAATATCGAGTGTTTTGGGTGTTTGGCTCATTATTGAATGTGAATGTACATTCATCAGTGAAACAAATAGAAGACAGAAAATTTCTGTCTTGGTTTGCCCTTTCCTGCATTTCTTCGCTAAAAGTAATTCTACTTTCTAGGTCTACATCAAAGATTTGCTGATGGCATTGAAGTTTGTACAGATGATAATTATGTTTATGTAAAATTTTCCATACGCCGTGGAGGTTACA
>JABXWE010050454.1:0-12971 GCA_014611495.1 Limonius californicus
TAGAAAAAATAGTATAAAGAACACGTTTCATAAGACCACTTGTCGCACTCGTCCGTTGAAAAACTCGACGCTTCGCGTCTCGTTTTTCAAACTTGAACTCGTGCGTTAAGAGAAGGCCTTATGAAACTAGTTCTTTAATATACTATTTAGGGTTGGGTATAAAAAATGTTTAGTTACTTTTGCTCCCAGTTTTAAAACTACAGCTAGTATGACACGACGCAGAATTTTGTACAAAATTTTATATCGTGTCATTCAGATGTTCTAAAATCTGTAGAATTTAGTTTAGATCTGCGTCGTGTTGATGCGCAAACGAGCATTATTAATGTTCATTAATTATCACAGAGAACACAGATGTAAATATTTTATTACATATTTACGCCGCTCCACCGACGCTAACCTCACTTTCTCTTATCTCACTCGCGGTCTTTATTGCTGCAGCTTGTTTGCTTTGCCGTGCGTTCATGTGGATGTAGATATCTACTTTACCGACAGTTACATGATTATTTTGTCAGTTTTCTCGTAGGTGTCAAAGTATTTTTCTTCTACATGCGCATGCTCACAGACATATTTTGGTTTATTTCTAAAAGTGATTAATTAAATTTATCAAAATATCATGATATTCAATAACCTTTAATTTTAGATTGAACTACAAAATTAAATAAAAATTGTACATAAATTAAAATCAATAAACAGTCATAATAAATGTTCAAAATGGTCCCATTAGCATTTAAACATGTTATTAGACTTCTAGTTAAAGCTTTTCGCATTCTTTCAAAAATCTCTGGTACATTTCTAATTTACATTGTAATGATGTGTAACGTGTTGTAAAATATTGAAGGTCTGTATGACACGGCACAGAATTATGGTCAAAATTCTATCTGTGAGCATGCGCAAATAGGTGCAAATTACAGTGACATCTGTGAGAAAACTGCCAAAATAATCATGTGACTGTCGATAAAGTAGAATTCTAACAAGATTTGATATTTTATATTACGTTAATGCATACGTTCGTAGTGCTTTTATTTCTTTATTTTACATGAACGCACGACAAAACAAACAAGCTGCAGCAATAAAGACCGCGAGCGAGATAAGAAAAAGTGCGTGGAGTATCGGCAGACGGGGTAGACACGTGGTAAACATATTCTTCTCTGCCCTCTGTGATTGTTAATACACACTAAAATTGCTCGTTTGCGCATCGATGCGACGCCGACTTTGTATAAAATTCTGTAGGTTTTAGAATATGAATATACAGAATTGTATACAAAATTCTGAACAAGATTTAGCTGTATGACTCAACACAGAATTTTGTACAAACACAAAATTCTGTGCCGTGTCATACAGGCCTAAGTCATCAACAGATGATGCATACCAGCATACACAAGAGTTTGGAGGTGGTTCCATATGTAAAAATCTAAAGGATTAAGTCAGGTGATCTAGGTACCAAGCTCTACGTCAAGGGCGTATCCAGCTCAAAACGGAAGGGGGGCAGCTTTCCGAATCCAACTTCTTTCAGGGAGGAAGGGGGTCCATGGGGGGTATGCAATAATATACAATTACAAAGAAAAACACTATTTATTAATAAAATAAATTTTTGAACAGTCGTTTGCTAGGATTAGTTGTAAATTTTCTAACTACAGCTTGTGACCCTTGTGTAAATGTAATTTAACTGCACGGACTCTTAACCGAAATACGCGTGCTCTTATATAAATGTACGAGGTAAGTAGCTACTGGAATATTCTCGTTGTTGATGCGTCGTGAAATAAGACGACATTATTGTAGAAAGCTCCTTGTTGCCACGAGCTAACTATACATCCATCTGTGAGAAGTCATAAGAACTACAACCTATACGTGTATAATACCTATACACGTACAGGTTGTAGTTCTTATGACTTTTTACAGGCGGCGCCAGCGTCTTTATTTCGTAATTAGTTTCTTTCAAAATGTTGATATACCAACAAGCAACCTATTAATCAATTTGTCAGAAATTTCTTGTATACATTTGACCTTTTTTTTTTAATTTTTCTCCACCTTGGAAGGGGGGGTAGCTGTCCCCCTTGCCCCTCCCCCTGGATACGTCCTTGCTGTACGTCCCTCTCGCCCGATTCTTCTTTGTCCATGAAAATTATTTAAATGACCTCTTACTGGAATATGGGCCGGAGCACCGTCATGCTTAACCTAAATATTTTGCTAAATGTTTAAAGTGACGTCTTCCGGCGACAGAAGTCCTGTTGTAGAAACTCTGAATAATTTTCATCATTCTGTCGTGGTGGAAGGCCTACACAAATACATCACCAACAGTACCTGTCCATACATTAAGAGAAAATGTTCGATGCTGTCTGGATTATCTGATGGCATTTGGATTTTCTTCATACCAGAGATGACTATAATGAAAATTTGAAATACCATTCCTGTTAAATCCTGCTAAACATTAAACTATTAAAATCTGGTGTATTACTTGATGTTGAAAGAACCAACTACAAAATTCAGCTCTTGGATAATCATTGGAGCTAAGGTCTGCACACGTTGACAACGGTATGGGTGTAATTGATGGTCGTGTAGTACGCACCATACTGTCAAATGAGAAACATTTACTTGTCTGGTTAACTGCCGGGTACTGCATTCAGGTTCATCTTCAACTGGATTTAAGTAATTTCTTCCATTTTACGTTTTATTTTTTAGATTTTACTTGAAACTTGAAAGAGCATAATCCTATGAAAAACACGAAACAGACAAAAAATGTTTGTAACTTTTTTTATTAAATAAATCATTTGATTAAAATTGGGTTACACAACCCCAACTGCGTGTAATCCCTTCTAGAGGGTTTGGGGTTTTCAAATTCCACAGAAATTAAGGTCTTACTTATCTGTAATTCAGTATCAGATTGAGTGCTAATGTTTTTATTAGCTCCAGATATTTAAGAAGAAAATTTTTTAACATTTGGACCTACATTTATATCGATTTTTTGGCTTACTTTAATGAGTTCTATATCCCTTTAAAGTTTCGGAATGTTATACTAAACGTTCCCAGGGGCGTCATTTGGGGGGGGGGGGCATGGTAGGGCAATTGGCCCCCCCCCCTGGCTTCGGACAAAAGCCTAACCAGATACAAGAGAAAGACAAGAATTATCTGATTTAATTAGTTTGAGCAAAACCTTGGTTAAATCATCGCGTTTAGGTACCTACCTGTAAAGAACTGTCTAGATTTCTAGAATGTTCGAGAAGATCTGACGTCACCCGAGTGGGGGGATATAAAAGCAGACTGGCCGCTGGCATGGCACGAAGCTACTCAAGCTAGGTGTGTAGTTACAGCGTTACTCTTTTAATTATAGGTAGATTCGGTCATTGAGTTCTAATAAGATAGCGATAGAGAGCGATGGACCAGCGATTCCGAGCGATATCTCGATAGTTGATTGAATATTAGTGCGATAATAACTGTTAGTAGTGTTGAAATTTAGTTAACAAAGTGTTTAGTGAAATTCAAATATTGTTGTCAAAGTGAAATTTAACGACAGAACTGACCAATTTTGGTCCAAATGGAACAGAAAAAGCGGAAACATTCAACTACCGACATTCGATCATTTTTCAAAAAGAAGCCGAAGTCAACTGAGCCGGTGCACGTTTCTTCGGAAGAACTCAATCTAACAACGTCCTCAATCGACGTCGATGCAGATGATAATTTTCCTACGTATAACCAGTATAACACGAACTTTTTACCGCGCACCTCAACTTCGAACAGAATAGACACCGAATCTGAAACCCCATCATTTTCTAAAATTTAAATTCCGTTAAAGTCTCAAAGTGCAACTGATATATCAGCATCGATGAATTACATGCCAGCTCAGCCAAAGAATATTGACTTTCCCAAAACAAACGGAAGAAGATTTAACTCGCTTTTGTACAACACATTTGAATGGATCGAATATTCAAGTGAAAAGGACTCCGTGTATTGTTTCTGTTGTCGACATTTTAAAACAAACAGTACATTTTCTGGAGAAACTAGTGGAAATATTGCTTTAGTGGATTATGGCCTGAAGAAATGGAAGGATATAAAAATCTATTGTACAAACACTCAAATGGGCAACGACACAAGGTTTCATCTCAACTTTGGCTGAACTACAAATCAGTACAAAGAAGCGAAAATAAATCCATTGCTTGCACGATCAATGTCCAAAGAGACAAGGAAATCCTAGATAATCGGAATCATGTACGCTGGTTAGTAAAAACGACATGCTACCTTGGGTCACAGGGACTCGCATTCCGAGGAAAGGAAGAACACGAAGAATCCGACAATAAGGGCAACTCTGTAGAGTTTTTGAACGTATTCGCCCAAGAGGATACTAAGTTAAAGGAAAAGTTGTCTTCACGATATGGGCACTATGCTTCCCCTGAGTATCAAAATGGTCTGATAAAGGCTGTGGCTCATTGTGCAAGGCAGAAAATTTTGAGTAAGATGTCGAAAAATCGCTATTTTTCACTATCATGGTGGATGAAACTAAAGATGCATCTAAGAAGGAACAATTGAGTTTCGTCATCAGATTTATTGACCAAAATGGTAATGTGAACGAACATCTTTTGGGAACTAAACATGTCAAGAATTTGAATGCAAGCAATTTAGTTGATCATATAAAAAAACTACTGAATGAAAATGGACTATGTATTAGGAACTGTGTTAGCCAGTGTTACGATGGAGCGGCCGTCATGAGTGGACATCTAAATGGTGTTCAAAAGACGATCCAAGATATTGTTCCATATGCGAAGTACGTGCACTGTTACGCACACAGATTGAATTTCTGCCTAGTCGCTACTATAAAGAACATCAACGTAATTTCGAATTTTTTCAAGCTAGTCCAGGCAGTATATAACTTCATTATGAATAAACAAACAAAATATGAAGTATTTGTGGAAACTCAGAAGTCCAAGAACGTACAGGTATTACACTTGGAGAGAGTAGTCGAAACAAGGTGGTCTTATTGGTATAACTCTTTGAAAAAAATTAAACTTCGCTACGTAGAACTCAAAGACACCTTAAATATTGTGGCCAGTCAAAGCGTAGATATTTTGGCTCGAGCTGAAGCTACGGGGCTTTTAAGGGAAATTACGAAACGAAGCTTTATATCTTCTTTGATTTGTAACCGTCCAACCCTTTTAGTCTAGGGGTTGGAGTGCTTTGAGTAGTTCAGGTCCAGTGCTCTTGTTTAAGACTAAAGAAACTATATAGCGGTAGTGGATTAAACACTTTATTATTTATATTTGGATTAGTTAATTACATGCAGATTTAAACACACAGTATAGAATGTACTTATTTATTACTGAAAGTAATTAATATTGTTTTTCGTATTCTTAATGGAAAAGAGCTTACTATTTTGTGAGAAAATCGTAAAGAAATGTGTTAGTTTTCTTGTTAGCAACAAAATCGTAAAGAAATGTGTTATTTTTCTTGTTAGCAACACTTTTTTTTATTTACTCGTCGTTATAATGTTTTGTTACTATGTTAGCAACACTTTTAGTATATGTAATCAAGGAAGCAACAAGGTAGCTTGCTTGATTAAATTTTATGACAAATTTAAAAATATGTTATGTCAAATTTTAAATTTTTATTTATCCTTTTCCATTAAGTATACGAAAAAATAGGATGTTTTACACGTTTGAAAAGTGTTTCTTCCATGCTCGTGCAAATTTAATTGACTCGCTTCGCTGCGCTCGCTCGTTAATAATACATTTGCACTTGCTGGAAAACTGACACTTTTCTAAACTTGTAAAACAATCTACTATTATTTACAATTAAATAAAATGAATCTTCAAGTCTAACATAATTTTCTTCCCAAACTTAATACCTTATTTTCCTATACAACGGGATGAAAATAATATAAATATTAACAGGTCGAAAGCACTTAATACAGGAATTATATTAGTACAATTACATTAAATAATCAAATAACGGAGTTTATGGGCCCAGCTTGGTATGCAACCCAAATTGCGTACAACAAAAATCTAGGGAAAACAAGTTTTACGGCGGCACGTGGAAATCAACTAGGTTAGTTTTGCACACCCGGTGTTCCTATAATAAACTAATTAGCGGATTTCGTGTAATCGAAATTTACATGTGCGGGCAATTGTTGCTTTTCCAAGCGGGCTGCCCTCTCGTGCCATCGGCGGGCCACGTCCAGGATCTCGGTGTTTCGGAGTGAATAAATTCAACTTACGAATTATAACCTGAAAGTTTCGGTTACGCCCACCTGCAGGCCACTCGACTGGGGCCAACAAATGAGTGTAATTAGGTAAGCGTATTTTAGCTCATACACTCCCTTAGTTACTCTTCGTACCACTGTAATAAATAAAGGAAATATGGAATAAACGTAAACATTTGTGGACGGTTTGAATCGGATATTAAAAGGATGCTGTTAAAGCCTTTTAAAACCCTACGTATAAATTCGCTAGCTACGTTGAAAAGGGGAACACAACCCCTAAGCTATTGAGAAAACGAATTATACTTTTAATAATCTTTTCTGAAGTTTAAGTAAGCAATAAAAATTAGGGATATGACCCCAGTTCTTATTTCAAAACAAACTTTTCGACTGGTCCTATATACAGCGTAACCTCACAGGGAAACGACCCAAAGTGATTTATGCTAGATATATATTCCCATACTTCGCTGACAACAATTCGTAGCCCGAATTAGAAAAGGGCAAAACGACCCCTAAACAATTGAGCGAACGAATGTTACACGGGCGGGCTTGACTTTGCAAACAAACTGTAGTTGACTGGGATTCAAAATATTTACTCTAACTGGCACAGGTATTTTAACGGGATTGGATTTTTGGTAACAGGTAATTTAAATGGCGTCTGACTAGATCTCGGTTGAAGATCTTCCTTGACTGGCTCGGACTCAAGTTACTGGTTTTTGAGCTGGGGCTTGCCTTTATACCTTCCATTCCCATTCTAAAATGTTGCTAATAATTTTATGTTGGCGGGGAGACTTACTGACGGTAGAAACAAGGTGGGAGACGGGTACCAATCCTGAATTCAAGCGCCACCAGCGTTTTTATGTTGCATTACGCGGTCACAAAATTTAATTTAAAATTTATTTATACCGCGCACTGGTCACTTCGTTACAGATTATCACTGAAGCAATTCTCGAAAAAATTCATATGCTCTCTTGCGAACTACAAAATAAGAAAATAATAATCACGTCGGCTATTAAATTAGTTAAAGCGTCGATACAGATGTTAACTGATATGAGAACCGATGTGAGGTGGAATCAATTTCAGGACGAAATAACCGAATTCATGAAAAAAGCGGCCATAGAAGATATGCGAAGGCGAGAATCACGGAAAACAACCACAAGTATAGTCGCCTTAGTGATTTTTTTGTAACTTCAACCATAGTAAAAAATACAACAGAATCGCCAGACGAAATAAAGAGAGAAATACTTTATGGAATTTTGGACCGTTTCGTCAGAGAACTGGAGGAACGTTTTATAATAAATAATGAAGTTTTGTGTTCACTAGATGAATTTAACCCAGAGTGTGATAGTTTTTTAGCGTTTGATATTGCGAGGCCCCTTTTACTTCACTACAAGAACTTAGACTTAGATTTGGTACGTCTTGAAACTGAATTTTTTACAGCTAAAGGTTTAATTAAATCATCACACACAATATTGTCGAATTTAGAAGAACTGAGAGACAGTTTAAATGAAACTCCAGAAGCCTTTAGGGAATTGCTGAAAGCAATTGAGATAGTACTTTGCATTGGGATCCCAACTGCATCCAATGAAAGAAGTTTTTCATCATTAAACAAAATAAAAAATCATCTTCGCACTAGTACTGGTGACGATAGATTGAGCGATCTGCTTGTAATGGCTGTTGAGCGCTATTTTGTAAAAAATTTGAATTTAGACGATGTCTTAGACTATTTTGCAAGAATGAAACAAAGGTGATATCCATTAGTGAATTAGCAATTAGATACTTACTCAATTAAAACTAATATAATATGTTATTCTTTATCTATTACTAGGAATGACGGTTACTTTTGTTAGAATAAAAGTTTTCTTGTGTTACGCCATATTTACTCCATGTTTATAGACTTATACCTATACCTTTAAATAAAGCTTGAATTTTTATGTAGTTATTTATTTCTAAAGATGTCGTAGAAACTTTTTTACTAGAATAGGGTACAATTTTTGTCTTAAATTATTTCGATAAGTTCCGCTAGATTTTAAATTTTATTTCTAAAATGTTCGATATTTTGAGATTTTTTAAATCTCATCCTAAAATTGTCAGATGCTCTTAAATAGATTTAAAATTGGCCACGCCCACTTAAAAAAAAATTCTCCCCTTTTACTCCCTTGCCCCCCCCCCCTGATAAAGTCTGAAATGACGCTCCTGAACGTTCCGTATAATTCTTAGAACATAGACAATATTAAACAAGTCTTTATGAAATAAACAAACGCCTTTGAACAGTTTTTAATCATTTATTTCTGTTACTGAAATTCTTAACAAAATGCCCTCAGTGTACATTAACAATTAGTCATTTCAAAATAGTCATACTTACTAATTCCCAAGTTTTGACCATTTCAAACACTTAGAAGTAACGCAAAAAATCAGAATTTGCATTATGAAGCGAATACAAATAAATAGACAGAAAATCTTATCATAGTTTGAAATGGTCCAAAATAGGAAATGCCTTAATAGAAAAGTTTTGCATTTAGTCAAAATTATAGTAAATATAATTTCGATTTAACACACCTTATATGCTCACAAAACACTTATGCAGTAGAAAAACCTATCATACAAAAGTGAGATTATCAACAGCCTTTAGACCACTCGAAAACATGTCTGGGAAGACTTTTTACACAAATACATCATTTCTTAATTTTATCTATAGTTACTTTTGGTCTACTTTAATAAGTTGCAGTAAGAGCGTACAAAAGTAGGTTAAAGTCTTTATTTGGCATCCTGTTAACATTTTGAACTAAAATCGGTTCTATATAATCCTGTGTGGTCTGGAAACAATTAAGATACATAATTATCGGAAAAAGTACGTTGTAAAAGTAATCTAAGTCTTCTGCAACAACAGTAACATTTAAGAAAAATCTAAAAACTGGATCCTTATGAATGTCAAAGTTTCCATTAACAAAAACTTAAATTTTTAAACTCTAAATTTTATAAATGTTACTAGAACTGCAACAGCATCATTAATATCAGTCTGATTAATCTAAGGGTCATTTAGAACATTTTTTAAAATTTAATAATTTACATTTTAATAGAATTCATATTTTAAACAAAACTTATAAAATAGTGAGTGGTTACCTTATGTAAATTATGCAAAATTGCAGTACAAAACACACAAACATACAAAATGAAATGCAACATTAAATTTGGTAATTAGTAGTAGGAGGAACAACTGTGGAAAGTAGAAAAATGTTTTAATAAAATACTTGATAAAAAAAATACACAATAAAATTAACTACTGTTACAGATTAAAACTAATATTGCTCCTTCTGTACCGTTTTAAGGTCTCTCTGGGGGAATTGGCACCAGTTATTCGTAGCCAAGAGCTTGGAGGTGTATGCAGGTTGGCATTGTGGGCATGCAACTTGCTCAAACGAGGCGGCGTTGAAGTGGCTGTTGGTGAACCTATGGTATATCTTCCAATACTTGGACTTGTCCAACTAAAACAATTTTTTTATCATGCACTCACTAAAACCTTAACATTTTTCTGTTTTACCTTTTTTGTTCACACTCTGGATATAAACTAACTGCATGCCGCCATTTATAGATATTTGGATAATCTCTTGGGTTTAATCTATCAGCAGCAAACTTCACAGCATTGTAAGCAGCATAGTCCGTCTTTGTTGGAATATTTCTAAAAAAATCTAAGGTATTTTTTGCTTGAGAAAAGTTATCAAACACGTACCCTTCAATGAATACGTCATTTTCTGGTTGAAAACTGTCTTCAAAAGGGTCTTTATCACTACATTCGTCTTCTGAAAATGTGGGACTGCTTGGTGGCGTATAAAATTCCTCATCCGATGGACTGTCATCTCCACTTTGGTTGTTTGATGTCTTAGTTATTGCTATATCACAGTGGTCTTTAACATTATTTGAAACTGAAAAAATAATTAGCACTTAATGGAACTTGAATAAAGCTCGAAACGTTAAACATAGTTAAGAAGCAAAGTGGCCAACAAAAAAAGCTACAATGTGGAAAAGTTATTAGAGGCAGATATAAGAAAAACATCAAAGAAAAATACGACAAAATAGAGGAAGAGAAGTGGAAAAATTTCGAGAAAATAATAGAGACAGTTGCAGAGAAAGCAGTGGGCAGAAAGAGAAAAAATAATATAGAGAGCTGGTTCAACGACGAATGTAGAAAAGAGCGGAAAAAAGACAAAAAGTCAAAGAGAAGATGATCCAGAAAGGATACAAGAGGACGTAGAGAAATACCGCGCACAAAGAACACATACAGAAGAATCAAAAGGGCTCATGGCGAAAAGAGGCTACAAGATATAGAAGAGAGTTACAAGAGAAGAGAAATTAGAAACTTCTACCAAGAGTGTAAGAAAATGCGCAAAGGACCCCAGCACACAATCCTATTTTGCTAAGACAAAGACGGGAATTTAATAGCAGAAGAAAATAAAATGATAAGTGGATGGAAAGAGTACTATGATGCAGGGACTTAATCGGAAGTCCGAACACCAAATACCATTGAATAAAACGACTGAATTGGAGAGACAGATTTATTCGTGTCGATCACGTCGGGGTCACCAAATATGGTGGAAGGACCTAATTGGAAGTCCGAACACCAAATATCATTGAATAAAACGACTGAATTGGAGAGACAGATTTATTCGTGTCGATACAAAATAGTAAATTACGGTAACTAAGTAAATAAAAACAAAACATTACCAACCCACACAAGACAATTTGATAAATATAGCACGCGTGCACTACAGTAGTTAGAAGAAATGCTAAATGAACAAACGGAGGGAGGAAATGGAAATGAAGTGCCGCCGCTAGAGAGTGGAAGAGCCAACAAGAGAAACAGTAGAGGAAGTAATAGCAAAACTGGAGAACAGGAAAAGCCCTGGAAAAAACGGGATCACAGCAGAGCTCATAAAATACGAAGGTGCAGAGTAAGCCAAAAGATATACGAAACAATCAAAGAAGTATGGCGACAAGGCAAGATACCCTATAGATGGAATGAAGCAGTTTCAATCCCATTATACAAAAATGGCGAAAAACCCGATGTGAGAATTACAGAGGAATTGCGCTCCTGGACGCGGTATATAAAATTCTTGACACAATCGTCAAAAGCAGATTGGAGGTAGTGGCCGAGGAAGTAATAGGTGACTATCAGGATGGTTTTCGTAAGAATCAATTGGTAAAGGACTAAGTCTTCGCTATGAAAGAAATACAGACCACATGTTATGAACACAACATAGAGATTACGGCTATACCAAGCAATGGAAGATCTCGAGATACCAGATAAAATAATTCAACTAGTGATGCTAACATTAAATGACACATCAAACACAGTCAAAGTTGACAATATGACGTCCGAATTCTTTAAAGTCAGCAATTGGCTTCAGCAAGGTAATCCCCTGTCAACAACCTTATTTAATCTGATGCTAGGGAAGGTAATCAGAGACAGCGGAATAGATACAACTGGTCTGTTAACAAACAAAAGTCACCAGTGCCTGGCATATGCCGATGACTACGCTACTAGCGAGAACACCAAAAGAGCTACAAGGGATAACAACGAATCTAGAAAGGGCAGCGAAGAAGGTAAGACTGATCATAAGCAAAGAAAAAACGAAATATATGATAATGAATGGAAAAGTGGGAATAAATAAGGGAAGAGAACAAGTAGAAATTAAACTCGATGACAACAGGGCGATGAAAATAGACAAGATACGGAGCTTTGTATATCTTGGTGTGTTAATAAGGGAAGACGGCAGCAATATCAAAGAAATAGGAGCAAGGTTGGTGAAAGGTGATAAGTGTGCGGGTGCATTTTGAGCACGATACTGAAATCGAAAAGTGTATCAAGAAACGCGAAACTTCGAGTGTATAAAACAGTATTAAGGCCAACAGTGACGTACGGATGTGAAAGCTTGGGTGATGAACAAAGTGGAAAAAGAGAAGCTGGAAATATTGGAGAAACAGGTGTTGAGGAGAATTTTTGGAGGTAGAACAGAACACGGATGGGAAAGAAGAAATAACTAAGAACTAGGACAGTTGTGTGGGGTTGCTAGTCCCCCATCGAGCGCCTCCACAGGTGGCGGATAGGGAAACGCCTCCCAGATATGGGGGGTACTGGGAAAATCAAATACCCGAGGCGGACCAAAACTAGCACAGCAGCGACTGATCCAGAGTGGGCGGCTCAAACAGCGAACTACCTAGCGATATATTTCCCCAGGATTTCACAATGGATCACCACAACTCAACAAAGGCCCTCAGTCCCGGGCACCCCTTAATTAGGGAGAGGGTGCGAAGAATCCCCCGGTTAATCAATACGCTAAAGATGGAAAATGAAAAAAGAATAAGCACATGGAACGTGCGAAGCATGTTTAGTTCTTACGATGAGAATTTTTCCGTTTCGGATTAGCGCTTTATTTGCATACCACAAACTAAACCCTTTTCTGTCTTTGTTAGTTGCTCGCAGATTCTTATTTCCGACAAAGACGTATGTCGTAGTGACATCTGCGAAAGAAACAACGCTAACACTGTACGTGTAGCGTATTCTATCGGTTGACGCGTTTAGTAGAAAGAAACAGAGATACTTGAAGAATGTCGCGCTGATGCAGCCAAACGGCACTACTTAAATCTGTTTCCAGCAGTATTTAAAATGTTTTGGAGGTTTATATGGCAATATTTTATTTTAGAAAGTTACCTAATAGTTTTTATTTACAATGTTGTTTATTGCTGAAATTTATTTTATACACTTTGGGAACCTTTGTTTTTACTGGGA
>JABXWE010050455.1:0-15307 GCA_014611495.1 Limonius californicus
ACACAGCATAACCTTAATTAAATATCAGATTACAGTTACAAAAAAGATGAAAATGAAGCTGAATTCACCTACTGAAGGTAAGTGTTCAAAACGGTAGATAATGCCACAATGGTAAAAATACAAATCATACACAGTATCGACTTCTTCGTTGAGTTTGGAACATGCCTAGCTGGATTTAACGGGCACCGCAGTTCCCTGCATACGGTCGTACGAAGATAGATAGATATAATTTGGGAAATCAGACCTTTTGTCGTTCCCTGAGTTGTTCCTGGAGCCTTCTGAACGCGATTGTGGAGGACGCGGCAGTTGATAGCATCAAGCTGGACTTGCAGCTCATGCAGCTAACTATATAACTAAATACTTTTGTAGGTAAGGGTGATTTAAATAATCCACGAAGCATGAAAATTCCACTATCTTAAATCATCTTCCACCCTTTTACCAGCAACTCAACTTGCACGGCCAATAACTTAAGAGGAAGTCCCGTCTGACATCCACACTTCAGGAAATTCCACCAATTCAAATCCAACTCCAACTTCAGAGAATCTCCCCCAAATTTCCTAAAACTAAAGGAACTTAAAAAGTTTGAAACAAGGTTGGCGGCAAAAGGAACCATAGGCAACTAAATACACCTACCAGTATGAGTGGATGCCATTGCGAAAAATGCACATAAAAAACATTTAAGGGCGTATACAAAAACAAGAAAATATAAACGTGTGATAAATCTAATTAAGACATCCGGCGTCGACGCAAGATCCAAAACTTATCCATTAATATATAATCAATTATAAATAAAGTAAATGTAAGAGACAACTGAAATGGCAGTTTTACGGAAGAAAGTAAATAAAGTCAGCCTTATAAGAGTGCGCCACATAGAAATACGCGAAATGTGCAACGTTGAACCTATTGTTAACATGTTAATAACAGAAGGAATGAATCGAACATCATGCATTCCTAGAATTAATAAACCGAGAGTAACAGGAATACCAAAGACATTGCTTTCCACGGACGGAAGAATAACAACACGATCTAGGAAGCGCTGGAGTGAAGGTCTACAGTACATGATATAGAACAGACAGAATTGTTTACTCTGAAATAGAGAAAGAAGAATTACAGAAATTATTTACCGTTTGCATTTCAGCATCAAACGTTTCAATACTCTCCTCCGCATTTGATAGAGGGGTGTCCGATTCCGATATGGTGGTTAGAGATTGTTCGTAACTGACAGTTGATTTGCTTCCTTCAGAACTTTCCTCACCTTCTGACCAGAATGGCTCTCTAACATCCTTCCAGCGAACTAACTTTATAACATTCAAAATTCTTTTTATACCCTCTTTTCCACATTTTAATATTAATTCGACGTATTTTGGCATTAATTCTTGTCCTTAAAAATAGGAAAATTACAGCAAATTGGATCTTGTGGTATTAACCCCATTTACCAGCGGACACTGCAGCTAAATTATCAGCTTGCTCTCTGCTGACGTCTCTAAATACTTCTAGTTCATCAAAAATCTGAAGAGCTTTTATCAACAAAGGTGTAGCCAAATTTGGTGTTCCTTGATTTAGATGATATTCTCCTAGATATCTATAGGCTTGCGCTGTGTAATGGAGCAAATTGTTCTTTTCTGCATATGAGAGAAGCGTTTCCAATTGATTTAAAGCATCTATAGATCTTCCAATTCTAAAATATGTAACATTTTTACTTATTGGGACCTACTGTTAATGTTATGTGGTCGTACTTTAAATATGCTAAAGCAAGTTGAATTCTTGCATTACAGATGCCCTCTGCTTTATCAGCCTTTATATGTATAAGTAGTGCTTTAGTAAACGAAACTACTGCTGCAGTACCTTCGCCACCATTCATTTCACATAATCCTTGGAGCATTAAAACTTCAGCTTCTCCGCTATGATCACAAGCTAAAATATGTGGTAGGTATATACAGACCAATTCACAGTAAAATAAGCGCCTGAAATCGATGCAATCCAACGTACATCTTAGCAACTTTCTCCATATTTAAAATAGTATCAAAGTTACTTATGGAATTATAATTATGGAAAATCGTTGAAGTTTTCGATTGAATTGATCTCTGTATATGAAATGATACGAGATCCTTCAAATACTTATTCATTTACAACAAATACGTTGTTAATAATACAATTATACTAAATGTGTTGATTATTTGTAAATATACTCAGTGACATGGAAATCGCAACACCAAGAAGGGGTAGGGATTTTTTGACCAAACTTGACCGAAACGTTTAACTACTATAAGGTAGCAATTGATTAAAATTTCATTCATATGTGATCATGCCTAGAGTGCGCCAACGTGGAAATTACCGCCAATTAAGCGAATTCGACAGAGGTCGTATTGTTGGTTTGCGCGAAGGTGGTTTTTCATTCAGAGAAATTGCAAATCGCCTTAACCGAAACCAATCCACCATCATACTCTGCTATCAGGCATGGACTAGGGAGGGTCAGGAACGTCGCAGAAGAGAATCCGGGGGGCGAAGAAGAACAAATGAAGTGCAGGACCGCCATCTTCGACTTATGGCAACAAGAGACCGATTCTTCAGTACCAGATCAATTGCCGATCAATGGTTAGCTAACGAAGGTCGTCCTGTAACCCTTCGAACGGTTTACCGCAGAATTAGAGCTTTCGGCTTGCAATCCTATCGGCCACATCTTGTGTTACCAGTCACGGCTCAACACCGACAGCAACGTTTGGAGTGGTGTAGGTTGCGACTGCACTGGAACCTAGAGTGGCATAGGGTGTTGTTCAGTGACGAATCCCGATTCTGTTTGGGGATGCATGCTGGCCGTATGGCCGTAAACTGTGGGGATTATGGAATGTGGTGCTATAACTTATGGGAGTAGGTCCCGTTTGTTATTCATCCGAGGCAATATGAACGTCCAGCAATATGTGGATGAGGTGGTAGAACCCCATCCCCATTATGCAAGACGTTCTATGGACCGATTTGCAGAGGATAATGTCAATCTCTTGCCATGGCCACCCCGATCTCCCGAACTTTCGCCCATCGAGCACGTTTGGAACATTATGGGGAGAAGACTGAGGAACTTGCTGCATCCTCCGCAGACGCTGCAAGCTCTACAGTACGAATTGCAGGTTGCTTGGGACACAATACCTCAAGAGGAAATCGACCATCTGCTAGAATCGATGCCACGAAGAGTGGGGGAGTGTGTTACCAATAGGGGACCAACCCATTATTAATAAAAATTATGTTTATATTTTGTTCTTTTTCTTTAAAATTTTAATCAATTGCTACCTTTTAGAAGTTAAATGTTTCTGTCAAGTTTGGCCAAAAAATTCCTACCCCTTCTTGGTGTTGCGATTTTCATGTCACTGAGTATATAAATCAAATTATTAGTTAAAGTACTAGAGAAACACTTAAAAACTGTTTAATTTTCATGCTGCAATCTTACAAATTAAGGAAGTCGCTAATATGTGGATTGCATTGCATATTGGTCGGCTTTCAGGCGCCTACTCTTACGTATACTTCTGCAACCAAAATTGAAATGTAAATCGCGAAATACTGCAGTTAAAATAATTTCATAAAGGATATGTATCATGTTTAATTATTGTCTCAAACACTTGCGGTAGATGGTACAAACTATTCTAATATTTGCAAAAACGGAAATATTAAATACATTGAATAATATATTACCATCAGAAGCTCTTTTTCTAGCAATCGCGCATATTCTGGCAGCTTTCAAAGGATTATAACTGCTTAATTCTTTCGCTTCGGCTATAAGGGCCATATATAACAGCTTGCAGCTTTCAATAAAAATAGTTTCTTGTTTACACCCCATTTCACGAGTTGCAGTCCAGTGTTGTCCTATAGAAACCTGGCGAGCTGTAGTCAATTCCTCCTTTGCTCGAAGTGGTTCTAGCACTAGATTGTTTATGTAATAATGATAATAAGAATCAGCCAAATATCCAAAATACGCATACATATTATTTGTGACTTTACAGCAAATTTACGTAATAGATGTAATAATACTAACTATTCTCCAATATAAATTTTCCATTAATGTATCTGCTGACTGCCTCCCTTCGTCTTCCATCTTTGTGGAAAGAGGAACTAACGTTGACTGCTTGTATCAGCAGTTGTTCTCCCAACCACCACCAATCTTGAGAACCTAGTCCAAACGTTATTGCTAGTTTGATTAAGTGATCGCATTCCAATCCAATATTGTCTGAAAATTTTTTGTATAATTTGGTAATTTATGTTACAATATAGTGTTGGAAACGCAAAAATTTTAAGTTAACTAAAGGTATTTGCATTGAATGTATATATTTCTATACAGGGCGTCCCATCAGCTCAGGCAAAACGCCTCGTTGCGTTATCCAGCAGTGTACGCTGAACCTCAACGGCTAAAATATTTATTTTTCGCAGGATGGTTTCTTCACACGAGTTTCTTGAAGTTCAAAATGCAGAATTTTGATCCTAAGTTTTTACTTCTTATTATTCAGAAGGTTCACTTTCAGATTTTCCCCCTAGAAAAATCTCACCAAACTCGGCCGGATTCGACTTCGCGTCCCTTGGATATAAAGGCAAATGCGCTAATCACCAGACCACCAAGGTTGGCTTCACTTGCATTAATGGAGTAATTATTTGCTGAGTACACTGGCATGATTTGAATTTTTGAAGAGAACGCTATCCAAATAGAAGACATCCAAACCACAGAGTTATTAAACGAACTGACCCAGGACTACGAGAAAGAGTTCGCCTAAAAGGAAGTGTTGGTGGTTTATGGTAAGAAGGCCCAATATTGAATAAAATATGTTATTTTGAATTGACTGGGAGCCTACGAGCAGCCTACGTGGTATTTTTCAGATTGTAGACATACCATAGTCGACAGTACACAGAATATTACACGAAAACGGCCTATATCCGGCAGGATTATTTGCAGGGGGTGCATTTTTACATTATACGAGTATAATATTTGAATCTGGGGATGAGATTTTGAAAAATCATTTAAAGTCGGGAGCAAAAAACTCCTTGTATACATCGCATCAAATTCAATATGAATTGATTGAAACCTGTTGTGATGTTTCGAAAGGCAAAATAATTCAGGAGGTGAAGCATGCATTGGTTTTTTCGGTGCTGGCTGATGAAACTGCCGACATTAGTGGTACAGAGCAATTATCGATTGTAATTCGGTATCTGCGTTGTGATCAAGATGATAAAAAGCCAATAAATTGTGAAAAATTCCTGGGATATGTGCCGCTGCAAGAACTGAACGCGAAAGCCATTTCGGAAACTATTATTAACTTTTTAGAAGATTGCAATTCGGA
The DNA here is from genome assembly GCA_014611495.1 of Limonius californicus. Lineage (NCBI taxonomy): Eukaryota > Metazoa > Arthropoda > Insecta > Coleoptera > Elateridae > Limonius > Limonius californicus. The sequence continues at coordinate 5,316 of JABXWE010050455.1, forward strand.
TTTAAACAAACTTCTTCACACACACAGTGTTCTATTCACTCTAAAGATGTTAGTTTGTATGGGTTCATAAACAGCTAAGAGGCATAAACCGATTAAGTATTATTGTCCTGGCAAACAAAATACATCAAGATCAAATCCTTGTCCGCCCCAAGGTTTGGATAATCTAATCACACGGCCCTGTATAGACAGGCAGGGCCTACGAACAAATATTGCTCAAACTTCTAGAGCAAATGCTTGTAAAGTCGGTCCTTACTGATAATGCTGAGTGTAGTTCCCAAATGACGACGCGGTCTTAGGCGAAAGTAAATTGTAATACTGACAGTTCGAGAAACCGCGAAAGCCTCAAAGAATAAATATCCTACAGCCGTATTCTTCTACTGTGCTAGTCACATATTGAATCTTGTCATCAATGACCTGAACGATGTCAGTGAAATGAGAAATGCTGCTGGGACGACAAAGGAAATCATAATTTTTTTAGAGAGAGTACGTTGCGACGACATAAAATTTCAAATATACCTCTCTTTTGCGAAACACGTTAGACAGCAAAGTACAAGAGTAATCGAAAATTTTCTGAGAACTTTATCACCATTGTACGAGTTTTAGAAGAACTTTCGGATAATACACCTAACTCGAAAACAAAAACCAAAGCATATCAGCTCCACACGACTGCAACAACTCCAACATGCATTGTGACGCTCTTAGTGATAGCTGCTTATTCCGTTAAACTCGAACCTGTGTGCAACCAAATGCAGAAAGTAAATATGAACGTAAAGGCAATATACGACCACGTAACTAAATTGACGAACGTGCTTCAATCTCACCGTGATAATGCCTCGACGGACTTCACAGCCATCTTCGAGAAAGCTCGAAATATTTGCGAAGAACTGGATGTTGAATTTAAACGTCCTCGAGAGGTGGCAAGGCAGACCCACCGATCAAATCAACCATCTGAAAATGAAAATGTAGAAGAATTCTTCAGAATATCTATCTTCATCCCATTCTTAGACTCTATTATTTCTTCTCTGAGAGATTGATTTTCTTTTACAAAGCACAAAAAAAAGCATTTTCGTTTATGCAGTTCCACCCAGAAAATATAAGAAAATTAGATAAATCTTCATTTTTAGCCATTGCAAAATATATACAAAACCTTTACGGGGGTATGTTGCAGAATTTTATTGCCAAAGCTACCACGTGGTACGAGATGTCGAAGACAAGTGAGGCGACCTTAAATGAATTCCTGGAGTACGCAGATTTGATTGCTCAAGCCACACCATTTTACCCAGCTGTATGTGAGGCAATCAAGATTGGCCTGACTGTTCCGGCGACAACATGTAGCATTAAAGGTTCATTTAGTACATTATGGCGTGTGAAGACATGGAATCGATCTACGAAAGGTGATGCGAGGCTAAGCGGTCTGTGAATGCTCAGTGTTCATCGGAAAAGGGTAAAGGAGGGCACTGAATTCATTCACAAGGTGTTGAACAATTTTCGGCAACAATCTAGACGCCTCAAGTTTTTATTCACACAATGACGTTTCCCAAAGTTTACACTAAAGTGTATAAAATACATAACCATTTATTTACACAAATTATGTATAATAAACAAATAAAAATATCCATGTAACATAACAACATGCTATATCGTTTTCGAAAAACGAATGTACAACACTTATTACCACAGGATTACAAAGCAGGAGTTAGGTATTGTGAATCACACTATCAGGAAAATTCTAATGGTATTGGCAATATTTTGTGGACAGATGCGGCGACATGTACGCAGGATGGGCTTTACAATAGTCATAATAATCATGTGTGGGTAGATGAGAACCCTCATGCAATTCACGTTCGAAGTCATCAATATCGATACGGTGTTAATGTTTGAGCAGGTATGGTAAATAATTATTTAATTGGTCCTTTTATTATGTCAAATCTTCTTAATGCCGAAAATTTCTTACATTTACTAAATGAATATTTCCAAACGCTATTGGAAAATGTTCCACTGATAAGTCAAAATATGTGGTATCAAGATGGTGCTCCAGCCCATTATGGAATCATGGTTCTAGATTGGATTTAAAATTATTTTCCAGATCGGTGGATTGGTTATGGCGGTGCTATAGCTTGGCGGCCAAGGACATCTGATCTAAATCCTTTAGATTTTTATGTATAGGGTTATCTGAAGGATTTGGTATATCTCACACCAATGAACAATGTGGACGATTTAACAAATGGTATCAACCAAGCGGCTGCAACTTTAAACGAAGACATGCTCGAACGAGTTCAAAGTTCAATTGCAGTGAGATGTACAGCATGTCATAATGTTGGTTGTGGTCATTTTGAACACTTCCATTCATTTACGGACACTTTTAAATTCTGATTTATTTCTGTCCAGTATTTTCATTCTTTTCGTTAGTAAGTAATTTCTGTTTGAGTACTGAAAAGGATTGATTACTACTTTATTCAGCTGTGGATCAGGCCTACTAGGGATACTACATAAAAAATGCGCCGGTTATTCTACTTTTTGAATAGTTTTCAATAGTAGCTGAAATAATATTTTCCGTAGATCATGCAACATGCATATTACACAGTTGCCAAGTTTTTACGTCGATAAATAAATATTTTAGCTGTTTTAGATTTAGTATACCCTGCTGGACAGCGCTACGAGACGTTTCATGGCAAGTTATGGGACACTCTGTATTATATGGTGTCATAATGCGGTGCGGATCAGGAATAAACCTAATCGCTGTTGCCTATGCAATAAGAAATTTTAAATACGTATTTTGGCATACTAATCTGTCATCTACAGTAGCAAATCGCGAAGTTAGACTATCTCAAGGAAGAAAACTCCTTGAGATAAGTTTTTCACTAAGTCAACAGTAGAAGTCCAATAACTTGATTACGATTACAATAAACAAGCGTTCAAAAAATCTGTGGCAAGTCATCTGGTGCTTGCGTTGGCCCCGTTAACTTATGTCGGAACTTGATTAACTGTTTAACTCCATTTACATGTTTTTAGAACTAAGCAACTAGTATCTTCCATCTATCTTTCATTTAAGCGATTCAATGGTTTTCATTATAGCACGAAGAAATTCTATGATAGAGTGTTATTTTGGCAATGGAAGAAAATTAACGGAATTTGATTCAATATCGAGTAATTTGGTAAAGCTGAAATGCCCGGAAGATGTGATTGACAAAAAATTTGTTCAAGTAACTATAGACCGCTTGGTTTGGCTGTTCTGCAAATGGGAAGTGTAGAATGAAAGAATGGGAGTGGAAGACCATCAGCACCTCTACGTACTCTAGAAACCATCGAAGAAAAGGAACTAAAAATTCAACTCGTTATTTATCACAACAAAGAAGGAGCTTTCCACAATTATTATAATTCTGTATCATGGGGCGATGATGATGTTCTACGATTCAGTTTCTTTACGGACGAGGTCTGGCTTCATAGGGCATGATTTGTGGTCAGAATTTGGAATGCGGAAAATCCATACGCATTTATTCAAACTCTTTTATATCATACATAGCTGTTTGGCTAGCAATCGGTGCAAGGATAATTCTAGATAATGTAGCGAATACCCTGAAACACATAATTATAAAATGTTTCAAAGTAAGTGGTGGTTATAATCAGCAGCTCTCATGTTAAAATCAAATCTGTTATATAATAGTGATGCATTATTAGCAATTAATAAATAATTCAGAGCTAAATGCATTAGAGCAAAAGTGAGGTTATGTGCCCCAAAGAATCATAACATGCGAACTGAAAAAATAACCTTCAAAGTAGTCTCTGCACTTTTTAACTGTTTCTGAACATGCCGGTTTTTCCTATTGCTTTGATCGATCGGTTTTGTTTAGCCTTGAATGTTGATGAAGTTAATTCGCTGCCACTGGCCTTAATGGCCTTGATGGTTGCTTCGCTCAAGGGATTTAATTCAAAGAATGATAGATATTTTTCCATTTGGTAGTTTATTCGGATGTGAAATCTAGCACGTATTTAGTTCGGCAGCCACGCGGAATTGATTGTCGTAAAGCAATCTGAAGAGCATCTATAAATAACTGACACGATCAGGAACTTGTTTGATAACAAATACCATTTTGTCCAACTTCTTTGGGAAGCGTTTCCAGTTGCCTTTTTTGAAGTTATATCTGTTATAAAGATGTACAGTTTGGAAAGGGACTGCTGCCATCAAAGTGCATACGATGGGTATACGTTGTATGGTGGGGATTGGGTTGCCCATCGATGTCATGCATTTTTGTAAGATATCTTCCCTCACAAAACTTAAATCGGAGTTGTAGCCCCTTTGCGATCTCCCCCTGTTGAAGAAGGACAGTAGCTTACTACCGTGAATAAGACACATCTGGATATTTTCTGCCCATTGTATTATTTCAATTTCGTTATCGTGTTGATATCCTCAAATACTGCTGTGTGTTTCATAGTCACCGATGACAAAATGGAACTTTTGTCCGTATAGTTTACTGAAACAGAAAGCAGTATTTGGTGGTTTACATGGGGGATATTAAACAGTTCGATAATTCAACTGAGAGAATTTCTATATTTTATTCTTTTGCATAGGTGGTCGATAGTAGTCGATTTTGTGATTGTTTCTGAAAGATGGCGTTCTCGTATTGACAATTGGCTCTTTCTACTGCGAGGCGCATACCAGTTACTTCTGGTTGACGCTGGTTGGTGCCTTTGTGGGTCTGTTGGATGTAAAGTACATTACATTTGGATTTTTGTCATAACATCATTAGCTCTTTCATCACGGTTGATGTAAATGTATGCTTTGACACAGCTGTTTGTCATGGCCGGGTGTCGTACTTTTAAAAACATTAGATCAACTCGTATTCGGGCGTCGTCGTAGGCGTTTTCCTATTATTTTTTTGTTTCACAGCCTGTTGACGAATATGTACGATAGCTGTGTACAGTACTCTGACCTACTAGTAGGTCCCAGTGCCATCATTCCTAGCCGACTGAGTTACATGTACGACGCATAGTGTTTTGCAGACGTTGGCCAGGCAGTGCAGACAATAAAGTTCGCACTCCGTCCGGACAGGGTTAGCTAGTTTTACTATAATAATATTAGTGATAGAAGCTCATTTGGCAGGGTGCTTGCTTTTGTGAAAAACGTTGATTATGGTTTGAGTTCAATTCCTCAGCATTACCGTGCAGCATAAAAATAATCTTGTGTTCCAACCCACCACACACAATTCCTCGTTTAGGTTGGCTACTGCGGGGTCTTAATGTCAAAAACCGTTTCTGTAATTTCAATTTCTTGGATTCAACGCTAAATTGTAGGGTCCCGTGCTTTTACGCAATTTCTTTGCGCGTGGCAGAAGACGGCATTGGAATTGCTTGATAAATCTGGAGGGATTATACACTCTTTTTTTTTTTTAAAGAATCGTAGAGTTGCCAAAGGCAACTCCATGATTCCCATCCCACCCAGCTTACCCCGGCTCAGCACATTTCGTGCTATTCACAGGTCTAACATGCCTCACCCTTGAAAAACCCCATGCCCCAGACAACACAAACACCCTGGGAAAGTGCAGTGCTCAGGATTCGAACCTGAGCGACTTTGGTAGAATAACTCCGAAGCCAAGCGCTGCAGCCATTACTCTGCCGCGGTCCCCTACACTTCTTTTAATACGTTTAATAAATACAGTTGCAGAGGCTGTATTAAAGGGGTCTAACTGTAATTATATTGAATTACAAACCACAACGGGATCTATTTGAAAGAATGCACATCCATAGTGTTTTTTTCCACGATAATTATGCTTTAAATACATAGTGGATAGAAATTTAAAAATCACAAGAAAATAAAGTTTATGAACAACTTAGCATGGATGCAAAAAAGGTTTGTCAAGCCTATCAAACGCCGACTTTTACCAGATGCAGAAGACTTTAAGATATAACTGTAGCCGCTTAACTGTACTTGGGAATTATTCAATAACTTTAGTAAATGTAACGAACTGTATGACTTAAGTAAAGACATACATTTTGTTTTCCATATCTAAATTTTATTCCAAATATTATTGCACTGGGGCAGATTTGGGTATGCCCAGGCAAGACAATTGCATTGGATGGTATCACAAAAACAGTTTACAAGATACCCTCTTCATAATCCATTAAGCGTAATACAGCGAAATATGTTCAGTCTGGCATTCTCCTCACATGTCAGTACCATATATGTTGTCTCCTTCCTATGTCATTTATTATTGTTTCGTGTATGTCCATTATGCTCTGATGCTCTCGTTGGTAGCTCTTTCTGGAAACTCTACGCTCTCCGTAGAGCGTCCATTTCAACAGCTGATATTTTCGTTTTACCAGCTTCTGTCATTTTCTAAGCCGCCGCTCCATATAGTTTTATACTTGTTGCTATCACAATGTAGATATTTAGATTGTTCTAACATCTTCTATTGAAAAAGTTTGTGTCAATGTAGAGAACTTTTTATAACAGCGAAGAAAAGGAAAATTGGGTATCTCTTCCTATATTTAGGGGATATCGTTGTCATTGCAAAGGTTGGTATTTGAAGGAGGAATAGAGGCGGAGGGGAGAAAAATCGGCCGAAAGAGATTGTCATGGGATGAGACGACTTTGCCACACTCTGCTACTAAGCACGCACCAGATAACTACAGGTCTGAATAATATATGGCCGCCTGCGGACGTTACGTCTACGGTACCGGAAGAGTAGTAACTTTGTAATGAAGTGTATTTCTTTATATCTGATTATGTTAATAATGTGGCAAATGTATAAATTAGACTGAGAATCTGGGACTTCCAGACCATTTGTTGTAACCATATTGTACTAACACAAGCAAACATTTTCGAGGAAGAAGAAAATATATAGAAACTGTACGTTTTAGCAACGATCTGAATAATACAAGTTTTTGCTAGATAGGTGGACGATTATTATTAAAGTTACGTTTTGCAAACTTTCTAATATTACCAACATAATGAGCCTGCTCCGCGTTTTTAAGTCCAATATAAAGAGTATCGAGTTGTTCCTTGCTCGCAAGTAGTTGAGGCCTTGATGAAACCGCTGAATCTGGACCATGTTCTCTTATAAGGTCTGCTTGGTATTGGAGTAACTGCCTTACAAAATCTGCAGTGCTGGTAAAACCTTCCTCATCTAATTCCAGTAATACTGCTTCATAATAGGGTACGCGATATCTAAATTCAAATCTACTAGTAAATGGTTCTATACTTCGTAATTTTTTACCTCCTAATTTCTTCCCTAGTTAAAACGGGCAGAGCCGCTCGCATATCTTTACTGCGTTTGAGCTTTGCTTGCCGTTTTAGTTTTTCCCTTTTTGTGGGGGATATTATATCAACACTGCCCATTTTAAAATACTGAAGGATTCTGTATTAGAATAAAATTTTATGATGGCTGTTTGACGTAAGCTTTTGATAGGTTGTAACAAGAAGGCTTACGTATACATCACGTCAGTTATGTATTACAAAGGCGACTATTTATCGTTAAGTTTTGGGTTAAGATTAACTTGTGCAGCTGGTAATGTTCATCTATCTATATTTGGTTTTTCTAATACTACAATAATTATTTATATCATAGGTACAAACTCATGCCTAAAATTATTACATATTATTTGTACATTCGCAAATCAAAATTAAATAAGATATTATCATGCTTTAACCGTAGCTTTTCTTGGTTCCAATCTTACTTTGAATCCTTCGCCTCGTTTCAGAATGATATCACCTTGTAATTTGAAGTCGCTTTCTTTAATATCTGACCTGATTCGGAAGTTTCTCATAATAGTTGCAAGAAGAATTTTTAATTTCAACATGGCGTATTTGCGTCCTGAAAATAATCAGTTGGATATCATTTGGTTTGTAATTAGAAATGCTTTAAATATTTACCAACACAACTGCGAGGACCAGCACTGAAGGGAATAAACGCATAATAATGTCGGTTAGCAGTTCGTTCTGGCAGGAAATTGTCAGGATCGAATTTGTCTGGGTTGGGATAGATATCTGGCCGACGATGAACTCTGAATGTTCCAACTACTACTGTGCAACCAATAGGAAGAGTATAATCGCCACTAGCTAGAATGAAATTATGTTATGTAAAATTTTAAAAATATGCTCTGTGATATCACTATTTACTTAGTTTGACTTCTTGTTTTAGTTGCCGAGCAATAATTGGTACAGGTGGATACATTCTGAGAGTTTCTAGAAGACACCGTTCCAGGTACTTCATTTCCAAAGTGTCGGCAAAGGTAACAGGTCGATCAGAATCTCCAAATATTTCGTCCATTTCTTGGATTACCCTCTCTTGGATTTCTGGATGAGTTCCCATCATTGACAAGAAGAAACTGCTTCCAGCAGCAGTAGTGTCGTGACCTTCAAACATGATCGTGTCTACTTGCTCCTTGATTTCCTCGTCGGTGATGACTACTCCATTTTGCGATGCTTCAATCATAAGGTCCAGGAAGGCTAACCTTTTCTTTTCTCCTACATCGTTATCGTCAACATCCAAATCATCTTTAAGTCCAGTTGACTGGCCAAAAGAGACGCCTTCGACAACAGTTTTAGATGTTGTTGCTTCTTTCTTCAAATCCTGCTTAACTCGTATATCCGCTGGTATTTCGGCCGTGGATCCACGAATTCCTTTATTGAAAGCTTCCATTTTACTTTTCACAACTTTGCGGGTAAGGCTGTGAATCACATCTAGTAGATTTTCTTGAATTTTTCCGTATTTTGTTAATTTGAAAATCCAATCTGGTCTTAACCAGATCTTCGTGTGACGTAAATGCAAAATGTCGCACATCTTCATGACCGCCATTGCGTATTCGAATCCACTTTTATCTTGTGTTTTTTTACTGACTCCCATAGCAGTTTCTAGGATAAGTAAAATTCTATGATAAATACATTAAAAACAATAAGTAATCAGTGTACCAAATTATTGGCATTTGCGAACCCATTGTATTTTGTGTATATCAGAAACATAAGCAGATGATTTTAAAGAATTTCAATAAAGTTTTGTAATTTGTGCTTACCTAACAACATCTCTACGGTTGCTTCGGACATGTAATCATGGCAATCAAAGGATTTTCCCTGTTCCTGGCGCATCTTTTCTACGGTTGCTCTACTGTTGACGTTAAATAGGTCGATGAAGGTTTTTAAAACATTCAAATGGAACGTTGGAGCAATCAGCTTACGATGGTTTCGCCATTTTTGACCTGTTACAAATTTTTGTTAAGGACGCACAATTTCTGCATGTAACTATTTCGTTCTTACCTGTACTAATGAGTAGGCCATTTCCTAGCCAAGGTTCAAAAAATCTGTATTCTGCAGCCTTATCAATATGCACATGGCTGCTCAATATAACTTCTACATCTCGTGGATCGACTAAGAACACTAGAAGTTTGGGTCCGATCCAAACTTTAACAACGGTGTCGTAGTTGTATGCGTGTTGATATATGGTTTTGAATACAACTGAAACAATACATGGTTGGAATAGAATTAACTGTGAAAGCAAAAAATGTTATAAGTGATACAGTTCTATATAATGTGTTGTTTGGAATTCATATATGTATATAAAAGGCGGGGATGGCTCAGTGGTAGAGAGCCAAGCTTTGGATGTAATAGTCAAAACGCTTCCCGGTTCGTATCTCCCCAGGGTCGGAAAGTTTTTTAATTCCCTGGGTGGTCGGTACTGGGTCCCGGTCTCCATTTGCCATTGGGGATCAAATTAATGGCACTCCTCGAATTACGGTCGCATTAGAGGAGTAACAAGATCATAAACAAAAAACATTCACACATAACAGCAGGTTAAGCATGGTTACGCACCAACACGGTAACCCGCAGAGTCGGGCCCTGTTGTGCATTGCACAAACTAACTAAGGCCTGTGAAAGCTTCATATATATATATATATATATATATATATATGTATATAAACTAGTTTGATTTAAAAATAGGATATCAGTTTTTAAACTTTTGTTCCAGATAACTGATACCTTCCATATTGTTAAAAATAAT
>JABXWE010050460.1:0-13786 GCA_014611495.1 Limonius californicus
TGAAGCCTCTACTGGTCTACCATTCAAAGAACCCGCGAGTTTTCGGGAAGAACAATATCATGAAGAACAAACTAAATGTGATGTGGGGGGCCAATAGCAAAGCCTGGTTAACCAGGCAATTTTTTATGGAGTGGATTCCTGAAGTGTTTGCCCCAAGTGTAAAGAAATACCTCGAGGAAATGCAATTGCCACTCAAGGCCCTTCTCGTCATAGAGGATGCTCCTGCTCACCCTACAGACTTGGAGGATGAGTACGACTTCATCACTGTAAGGTTCTTGCCCCCCAATATCACTTCTCTCATCCAACCCATGGAGCAGCAGGTCATTACAAACTTTAAGAAACTGTACACCAAAGCAACTTTTGAGAGGTGCTTTGAAGTGACGTCTGAAACTAATTTAACGCTCAGAGAGTTCTGGAATGAACATTTTAACTTCCTAACTTGCTTAAAGCTTATACACAAATCCTGGGGGAATGTGTCATCGAAGACGACGCAATCAGCCTGGAAGAAATTGTGGCCGGAGTCTGTAACAGCTACAGATTTTGAAGGCTTCACGGATGAATCGGTGTCTCATGTTGTTAAGGATATTGTGAATCTGGGTAAGTCCATGGGCCTGCAGGTAAGTGATGATGACGTGGAGGAGTTGGTCGAGGAACACAAAAATGACCTCACCACAGCGGAACTCCAAGGCCTTAAAAGGGAGCAGCATCAGACGGAAATGTCTTCAGAGCAAGAGGAGGAAAGGGAGTAATTGAGGAAATGATACGGAAATGGGAAGAATTAGAAAGTTTTGTGAATAAACATCACCCTAATAAAGAAGTAGCAAACAGGCTCATAAACATGCTTAATGACGATGCCATGGTTTACTTCCGAGACGTGCTGAAACGCAGGCAAAAACAAATCTTATTAGAAAGATTATTAGTAAAGCCGAAAAGAGAAAGAATCTCAGGAGACTCCCCTTCCAAACAATAGTGTCTTTCCATCCCTTCTCCCCACCCACAGTATGCCATTAGCTCTCCATAGTACAGGTAAAGTTTTAAATTGTTATTTAATTAATACAATTTACATTATTTCTTGTGGCAAGGTAGTATCGGTTCTCAAACACCCCCCTGAAACGGATCAAGTTCGAGAACCGAGGGTCCATTGTACTATCTTATCAATAGAAATCCTATTCTCTAAAATTAAGCCTCTGCAGGCAAACTGCCAAATTTCCATAGTTTTCAGCGAATTGTAAATATTATAATATAAAATATATTTTTCGAGTGTTTAACAATAATTTTTTCAGTTTTTTATTATGTTGGATGCCACGTGTTACGGGCCAATCGAGCTTTTCCGTCGACCGTAACCGGATAGGTGGAAAGAGGCCTACAGCTTAGCTCAGAGAAGTAGGGGGAGTTCGTGAAAATCGATTATGGGAAAAATCTTTAGTAGTGTACAGGGCGAGTCAAAATAAGTGGGCGCCACCTTTCAAATCCAGCTGATTGTAGGTCCTCGTGGAAGGCCGAGAAGCCAACAGCTTACGGGAACGGAACTTACCGTGATTGTGCCTCCTCCTATACATTTAAAGCTTGCAAAATTTTTACATAAACAAATACAGAGTACACAAAAATAAAAGAGGCAGTAAATTTTTAAAACACATATAATGAAATTATTGGAAACGACGGTACAGCAAAAATGACAAGCAAAAGTGATTTGATTATTCTAAAATTACAACAGCATAATTTAAACGTTCAAATAAAGGAGGACTCGCCGCCCATGGCCCATGGTATTTAAAATCTATTAATTCTGCGTGGTCAGTGGCGTATAAACAAAATTCCTTTTTACAAATATTTGTGCAAATGGAAAAGATTTTCGACTGAAGGTCGCTTTTTTTTGGTTTAACAAGACAAAGTTTAATTCCGCTAAATTTTGCAAGTCGCGCGCAAGTTTCGTTTCACCACACACAAAAACTGATCTGTTTTTACGTTGAAGTTCGGAGAATAGGAGCGGCCAGCACGATACTGATTCACAAGATGATGATGAAAATCCATGGGTACGACCCTGAAGCCTGGGTTGAAGGAAGTCAACATCCAGGGGCCCGGAAATTTGATGCATTCAGCGCACAAATGAAAACCGCAGAGCGACGGGAGTTGGTTTCGAAAATAATCCGCCCAACGGCGATTGGTCAATTCACCAACGAATTGCCTTTTACCGGGGTTGAATCTAGTGTTTCCCTTTTAAATCCGGCACTAGCCGATGGTCTGTTTCTACCCCTTGGTAATAAAACAGCGAGACGCAACACACATAACAGATACCCCTTAATAAAACTCAAAAGCCGCTACTTGCAGCACTCGATATAATTACGGCCCTCCCCTAGAGATGTAATTTTGGGAAGGTCCAGAGCCGAGACAGGTGGAAGATCGACTGCCTTAAAAATGTAATGGGGACCTGCACTTCTCCCCTCAAAATTGCACCATATTTTGAAATGTTATGCAAGGGTTCTAGAACGAAAACGGACACGTGCGGCTGCCGAGATCAACACTTCCAAGGTCAAGCGCGGAAAAAATAAGAGTCTGCAATTTTGACACAAAGGAAACTATTAACACATCTCAAGCTTCGAAAGACACAACAAAATACCGAAATGGTAACCCAAAATAAGACTTCCATTAAAATAAAGCCATTAATTCTGACGAAGCGGCAAACAAATTAAGAAATCAATTCCTATAAAGCGGCAGCTTTTAAAATGAACATAACACACGCACAAGGTGCACAAAGCGAAAACATAACCTCAAACCTCTTAAATTCTTCTACCCAACGAAGACGTTCGTATTTTCCGCCCCACTGGCTCCTAGGGCCCTGTTCTCTAATTGTTCGTTAGATGCTACAGGGAGTGAAGAATAAGATTTGAGCCAATTTCCATCTAGTAATATACTATATGATACTTTTAGGTGTATTACTAGCTAGATATCTTTATTTTGAAATCATTTATAATTGTGATAAAATAAATAAATTTCTTATATGTTAATTGTTTCTTGCCTTACTTCTTTGAAATTCATGTTATTATTATCACGATCCTCGTTTGTACCGCTTGCACAGTGTCGAGGCGGTGTGGGGCAAGGCTAAGCTAGTTTGTGCAATGCACAACAGGGCCCGACTCTGCGGGTTACCGTGTTGGTACGAAACCGTGCTTAACCTGATATTGTGTGTGAATGTTTTGTTTATGGTCTTGTTACTCCTCTAATGCGACCGTAATACGAGGAGTGCCATTAATTTGATCCCCAATGGCAAATGGAGACCGGGATCCAGTACCGATCACCCAGGGAATTACAAAAATTTCCGACCCTGGAGAGATTCGAACCGGTAAGCGTTTGGACTATTACATCCAAAGCTTGGCTCTCTACCACTGAGCCATCCCCACCCATTGAAACTCGTATTAATATTTAAAAAATAATAATAATCGCAATTACAAGTTTAGTCTGTTTCTTTAAAGAATGTTTGGTGAATACAAAGTTAAGTGTAAACAAATGATTCATTTATTTTAAAATCATGATCACCAACATACGACCTTCTTCTACTGCCTATATACTTGGAAAGTATACAAAAATGTAACCTCACTATTTCTGCCAGTGGAAGGAATATGACTTCACACTTGGAAAATTCCCAAACCCATGCATGTCATGCAAATGGAAGGCATGTACAGTCATACATGAAAAGTTACCAAAACATAACCTCATTATACACACTTCTTGTGTAAATGGAGGGTATGTGACGTCACTCTTGAAGAGTCGCCCCAAGATGGTAATCTTATATATCATGTATACTTATTGTGGAAATGGAAGACATATGCTGTTAGTCTTGGAAAGTAATCAAAAACAAACTCTTTCTACGCCTACTGTAGCAATGGAAGGCACAGGACGTCAGTCTTGAAAAATATCCAAAAACATAACCTCATAATATGTGTATTGTATCAGTGGAGGGCATGCGACGTCAGTTTTAGAAAGTAACCAACAACATAACCTCAATAAAAATTTATTTTGCACGAGCAAGGGCGTACCCAACAAGGAGCGGGAGGAGAAAATTCGCAAACCGAATTCACATCCCGCCCCGCCACACCAAAAATTCCCAGAAACATGCCAAAATTAGTGGGTTTTGACGAAAAAATTCATGATTCATGATCGATGAAGCTGTAATGTTTTTTAACTAATTGTATCTACTTAAATTAAACTTTCAAAAATACTTTAAATCATGTGTTTGTGATGCTATTTTGCATGCGAGATCAAAAGTATTAGTTGATAATTTGTCATAAATTTAGGTTTGATGATTTAAGTCAATTCAACAGGGACATAATAAAGTCATATAATATCAAGACCCTGCCTTAGGCACCTATAAACTGGCCTCTAATTATTAACAAAGGCAATTTCTCTAAATAATGAATGCAATATAATATATAAAACTCCATAATAAAATTTATGACTTCATTTTCCTTTCAAGCAGGCAGTATTTAAAAGCCACTTTTGTAGATTTTTCAACCGAACACATGTTAAAACATGTTCAGAAACCAATGAAATTCTTGCTTATGTTATATTTATTTTGCAGTGTTATAATTTCGGCTGGGTACCACTGTAAACAACTTTCTGTTATCAAAACAAGTAAAAATACCAGCCATCGATTCCCTTTCAAATGTGGGAGAGGAGATGTGTTCACATATGACTGTAAAACATGCAAGTGTGATATCCTTTCATTTGAGCACATTTTGTGCGACCGCAACACGCACTGGTAAGTGCAAACGCTTCATAATATATGGTACTTTAAATATGAAGAAACGTGACTGTGAAACGCTATTTTCATTGCAGTCGCAAGAGAGGCGGATGCATTCCATTTCGAAGTTACACGAAAAGGTGTAACAAGTGCACTTGCCAGCAAGGAGGACATGAAGTATGTCTATTACAAAAATGTCCATTAAAAAAGAAGTTATAAGTGCAGACTGATGTATATTTAACAACTTTCGAAAGATTATTGTATGAATTTGGCGTGTACCTACAATACACGGATCAATGGCAAAACCCAACGTTTAAAGTTAATAATATAATAATAATAATAACCATAATATATACTGTCCTACAATATTTGCATTTAAAGTATTTCAAAAAACAACATTTTTCCTACTATTAAAGGTGGCCGAAACGGTGATTTTTCTGTCACAGATTTAACTGTCACTATTCTGGTTGAATTAAACGGCGAAAAACCTGTGACTGTGTCAAATTCGATGGCAAAACCTAACCTTTAAAGTTAATAATATAATAATAACCATACTATATACTGTCCTACAATATTTGCATTTAAAGTATCTTCAAAAACAAACTTTTTCCTACTATTAGAGGTGGGCGAAACGGTAATTTTTCTGTCACAGATTTAACTGTCACTATTCTGGTTAAATTAAACTGTAAAAAACCAGTGACTGTGTCAAGTTCAATGGCAAAACCTACCCTTTAAAGTTAATATAATAATAATAATAATAATAACAGATACTGCCCTACAATATTTGCATTTAAAGTCTCTCAAAAAACAAACTTTTTCCTACTACTAGAGGTGGGCGAAACGGTGATTTTTCTGTCACAAATTTAACTGTCACTATTCCGGTTAAATTAAACTGCGAAAAACCTGTGACTGTGTCAAATTCAATGGCAAAACCTAACCTTTAAAGTTAATATAAAAATAATAATAACAGATACTGCCCTACAATATTTGCATTTAAAGTCTCTCAAAAAACAAACTTTTTCTTGGGCGACCCGTGGGGTTGTTAGTCCCCTATCGGGCGCCTCCTCGGGTGGCGGATAGAGGGATGCCTCCCAGATATGGACCAAAACTAGCAAAACAGCAGCGTCTGACTCAGAATGAGCAGCTGAAGAACGATTAAGCAAACTAGAATACGAATTAATCCATATAAATTGGGACGTCCTAGGAATTAGTGAGGATAGAAGACTGCATCCAGTTCAATCAGGAAATCTCCTATATTACAGGGGTCAGACCAACTCCAGCATTGGTGGATTAGGCATACTCGTAAATGAAAGACTGAAAAACAAACTAGGGGCTATGAACTCAATATCGGAAAGAGTATTATACATTACAGTCAAATTGAACAAATTGAATATCCTAAAAATAATCCAGGTTTATGCTCCCACTGGTGGACATGACGATAAGGTTATTAAATTTTACGAGGACGTAGCAAAAGCCCTTAAAACACATAAAACACAACATACAGTGTTAGTAGGTGACTTCAACTGCAAAATAGGTAAACAAGAAAAAGGCGAGAAGTATTTAGGAAAACATGGGATTGGAATACGTTTTTAAAAAAAAAAGTGGACGTGGATGAGCCCCGATGGAAAATCAATGAATCAAATTGACTTTGTACTCTCAAAAAAAAACATTAAATAATCGATGATGTAGAAGTCCTAAACAGATGCAACATAGGAAGTGACCACCGTCTAGTCAGAGCAAGAATCAAAATAAATAAAAAAGATACAAGGAGACAAAAAAATGGAAAAAAGTCGCAAAGAAGTAATAGATTATGACAAACTAAGAGAACGAAAAGAAGAGTACCAGTGCAAAATAAAAGACATAATACAGAACGAATCGCCAGAGACGCTGTCAATAAACGAAGAAAACGAATAATTAATCAGAATACTACAAGAAGCTGTGGAACCATACAAAAAGTGCAAATCTAAAAAGTCAATAAACTAAGTTCCAAAACCAAGAAAATGTTAGAAAAGCGTAGAATACTTATCTCCCAAGGCAAACGAAATACAGTAGAATATGCAGAAACCAATAAAACGGCTAGACAAACGGCAAAGGAAGATATCACACAGTACAATGTCAAATGTGCCCAAGAAATACTAGAAAAAGCACAAAGGCGTAAAATTTTTTAGAAGAAACACTAAACCACGGAAAGAAATAATTAAAGTCAAGAACAACGAAGGCCAGATAATTACCGAACGCGACGAAATCTTAAAGGTATGTGAAAAATTTTTCAAAGAACTGTATAAAACAAAAGTAGATGGGACCTACCACCTACCACAGGCGAAAAAGTTCAAAACACAACCATCCGCAAAAAAACTTCTTTTGACTGTGTTTTGGGATGCTCACCGAGTTTATGTGACTGATTTTCTGGAACGAGGGGCAACGGTAAATTTTTCTCAGTACATACAGACTCTAAAACACCGCCGACGTCGAGTTTGTCGTGTTAGAAGCAGCCTGGCGCCAATAATCTTGCAACATGACAACGCTCGTCCACACACCTCGCGCGCAACTGGAGAGGCTCTGCGGAACCTGAAGTTTGAACCGATTCCACACCCTCCTTATTCCCCCGATCAAGGGTAATCATTACACCTCGGACGATGAGGTGAAGGCAGCTGTCAAGTCCCGGATTCGAGAATAGTCGGAAGGATTTTTCAGTGATGGAATGAAAAAACTTGTTACACGTTGGGAGAAATGTGTTAGCCTTAACGGTGACTATGTTGAAAAATAAATATATGATTTTGAAACTTAAGAATTGTACATTAATGTACTTTTTGATCTTGCTATTTGTTTTTGTTCGCGCTCTACAAGCATGCGTGCATTAGTTACTCCTATATTAATATAATGTTAATCATCATGAATTGATTTATTTTCTAATAATATTTAATTTCGGCGTTGCCGTGAAATGTTTAGTTGTTTAGTTATGAAGTATTATATTTAGTTTATTCATATTGTGTGTTTTTGCCTAAATAATTTTCCTACGCGATGGTTTTGATCCTTTAAATTTTTGTAATTTTGCTATTTTCTCTTACTAGTCTGATGATGAACCCACGTAGGTATCGAAAACGTTAACCATTTTATATCTTTAAACAACATAAAATCTATTTTGTGGGATTTGACTGTGGTTTTATTCGACGACATATCTACCTTATCCCATTATGAGGCCTATGGATATTAATGAGTTTATTAAAAACAAAACTCTTTAATCAGTGCATTATACCAGTAACCACCTATGGCGTTGAAACCTGAGTACTAACAAAATCAATAATCCATAAACTAAAGATAAATTAACGTGCAGTAGAACGAAAAATCCTTGGAATAACCCTAAAAGACCACAAGACAAATGAATGGATTAGAGAAAGAACAAGGGTGCAAGATGTAATGGAGAGGGTGGCGACGTTGAAGTGGGTATGGGTTGGTCATGTTGCAAAAGGGCAAGAAAAATGGAGCAGTAGGATTATTATATGGAGACCCTGGGGACAGAGAATAGGGGTTGGGCGTCCAAAGATGCGCTGGGTAGATGATAACAAAAGAACAGCGGGTTTGAACTGGTACATGGTGGCGCAGGATCGAACAAGATGGAGAAGTTTGAAGGAGGCCTATACCCGTATGGTAGAAAACGGCTAAACGAAGAAGAAGAAGAGAGGTGGGCGAAACGGTGATTTTTCTGTCACAGGTTTAACTGTAGGTACCTACTACGGTTTAATTAAACTGCGAAAAAAACATGTGTTCCAATGGGTTCCTAATATATTGACAAATACAGGCCTTACGTTCCGACTTCTCCTGTCCAATGTGAACAAGCAACTGCTGCAACTTTAACATCAGATATGACGCAATTTTTCAGATTTTTGTCAAAGTATGGGCTAAACAAGTAAACTATACTTGCTTTCTGATTCTGCTTAGAGGCAATCATTAAAAATACTCCTTCTGTCTTTATGAAGCATTTTCATGGATGCTTTTTACTTCCACTTTTGTAGTTTTCTAATTCTAAAAATATTATTTTAATAATTTTTTTTAGAGTAGTTTCAAAGAGGAAGCAAAAAAAAACTCCACTGTATCACGTGTGCAATTGCATTTTAAATTTGTTTATAGTTAGCTATTTTTATTTAATAGGACCAATTATTTTATTTTATTTGCACCAATAAATAAGACTTTAAGTACTGCTAAGAAAACATAAGAAACGAATTGTATGCCCACTTCTGTTGCTTATATATGCATATTAACAGCCTTTTAAATTGTTTTCAAAATCCTTAACATGAATATGATTACAGTTTTAATTTTCTTTCAAAAAGTTTTGTCTATACAAATGCTACACTATCGATTAAGTAAGTAAAAATGCTTTCTATACTTAACACTAATTTTAAATAATTTAAACTGATAACATGAAAACATGAAATTCATGTAGGTAGGATAAAAATGTACCAAAATTGTTTTTGTTTGGTAGTTGTACCTGAGATAATTATTTTTAGGGCCTAGACTCAATGAACACGATGGTATCAATGTCTTTATGGAATTTAAATGCAAGCCAGGAGAAATATTTAAACGTGACTGTGAGCCCTGCACTTGCGATGAAGACACCAGACGAGAAGTAATATGTAAATCTATGCCCTGGTGCGTAGCAGTTACGAGCATTTACACTGTCTCATAAACCATTTTTACAGCCGCAAAAGCCTACCGTGTATGCCACTGCAATCTTTCAAAAAAGCATGCTCTCCTTGCACTTGCCAACTTGATGGTGTGCCATTTTGCAAACTAATAAAATGGTTAGTTAGTTTTGTGCGTCATGGTTAAAAATTCATTGTTGTTTATTTTAAAGTAGAAAGAGGATAGGCAGCAACGGGTGTGTGGTTGAAACTGGTAGAAAGCACAGAAGCAAACGACGCCATGGAAGAGTTCACTATTGAGGTTATGAAGAATATTAATGTTTGTGGAGAACAAAGTTTAAATTTAAAATGACTATTAAATAGATACGAACAAACAATTACTCTTTACATTAACAAAAACTTTAGCAAAAAACAACTTTTCAACGTAAGTTTATATATACAGTATGGATCTTTACGGTTAAATAGACTGTCTATTATAGCAAGAATTTTCGAAGTGGTAAGTGATAGATGGTTGGTTAAATGGGATAAAAGTTGTCTTCTTATGAGTGTATTTTATCCTGTTTTTGTTTTCCTCTAAATATGTACATTGAATTTGGATAATACATATATTTAAATTAAGCATTTGGCTTAGGAGCAGAAATACAGAAAAATTTTAATACAAAAAGTTATAGACACTTGCTAGTAGTATTGATAAATAATATTTTTATAGTTTTCCTTTACAATTTTTTGTTTCTCTATTCTTAAACAATTTAATTTCAAAGAAACCAACCAAATGCAGTTTTATTACTCATATCTAGTAATCTGTGCATACCTCGAGGACAACAAAATAATGTTTAAAGCCTAAACAGGCAAGTTTTCATTTTCTGTTTATTACCATTTTGAAGATGCCTGTAGTGTACTTGCTATAATAAACACCCTGTATAAAATAAATCAATAATCACTTCAAGAGTACCACTAAAGTTTTAATAAGCCATTACAAACCCTACCAGCAAAATTTATCCTAAATTCCATCAATTTACTTTGCTCACCTTATTAAAATGTGCCAACACAACTGCCAATTTTTGTCGCTGCCCTTCCTCAGACTGTGTGACTTCTGGAACGTCAAGTTTATCGCCAGTCAGCTTTTCCAAAAGCTTTTGCAGCACCTGACCATCATAAAGGTCCTCAGATAGATCTTGCACTATGATTCGTTGCGAGGCAAGCTCGTCGTTAATCCACTCTATCAAGACTTGGATCAGTTCATGTAGCTTTGGATCATTGAATGCGTGTGGTTGAATCATACACCGTTCCTCGTTTTCCTCTAAAAAATTAATGGACTTAAAGCAACACCTAGATGGGTCTTTTAAGAATACATGATAGACTCATAACCTCATAATGTTCTACAAATAATTTCATAGATAAAATTGTATTTAAAATGTAATTCTGTATTATAGATAGATCACACAATGGCTCAGACGGATCAATGCTGTTGCTGCTACAGATACTTAAATTTTACAACCTAACCTCAATTTGAATAATTTTACAAAAGTATTTAAGGAAACATAACAAATAATCCTACCATACCTAAAGCATATTCTTCTGGAGGTACAATAGGTGCATTTGGATTCCCTGGAGAGTCAATGGCATATTTTCCTTCAGCTTCTACTTCTTGAACTGCAAAAACAATAATTCGATATATCATATATGCGTAACCCGCATTTAATTAAATATTAAAATACTTAAATTAAGCTACAATTCCCATTTATATCGTATTATTAGTAATGTAACCACACCTACTCTGTTTGACAACAACCATATAAGGATATTGTTCTGTATTTTATTTACACCTTTGTGACAGATGATTTACAACTACTCACCTTCCTTAATACGTTTCTTACGTCCTAGTGTTCCAATTTTATCCCAAAAGGATTCTTCTTTGTCGTTTTTAGATACAACTGGACGAGGAGATTTGGGCCTGGGCGAAGCCATAGCTGACTTTTTCGACGTTTGTAGATCTAAAATGAAGTTAGCTATTAAGGGGGTATACTAAAGGCGAATATACACCCACGGAATGAAATAGGCAATGATGTCATACAATTCACAACCAAATAGTTTTGACTAGGTCACAACTTGTATTTATAAAAAGCGTGAACGTAAATTTGTTTTCTTGTCGGAATGCTAACATGAAGTTAGTTTTCATAGGAAAAAATGTATTATAATAATTATAAACAATATTTCAACATAGAGCTTGAGCTACTAGTAGCCGCGTATGAAAGGCTAAAGTTAGTTGCTATTTTATGCAAATGCCACTTACACGTAATAAAAAAATGGACAATATCATTAACTTTTATTTATAATTGATATATTATATTTAGTAGTAAGAAAATTTTGCTGTTCGGTTATTATGTATATATATTTTTCCAGATAGTAATTTAGCTAGTACTTCTATTCTAAAATATTCTTAAACGTTTTGTGTTTCGACGATCTATAAAATTCAAGGTACATTTTAGTATGCAGTTACTGTGAGGGGTTTACAAAAGTGTTGGATGAGACGTTGGTGTTTACAGCATGGCACAAACATTGCTTCACTTTCAAAATTTCTCTATGATTAGCTTGGTTTTGTGTTGTTTATATGCTAAACTATATTATTTTATAATTTTATAATATCTCTTTCCTGACTTAGAAAGTATAAAATATCTTGCTTTAATTATTACTAAAGAATGCTAGGGCACACTGTTAACACGAACTTTTCGGAATGGTTGCATGTACACTGCCACTGTACATAACTTTCTTTTAAATGTACTCCGTACGTACGTCATTATACCCGCCATAATGGTGCGTTTACACTATCGTTAGAAAATATAGATGTTCATAATATACTTAATGTTGTTTAGCTTAAGCAAAGTTAGGGAAAGAAAAATCGGACGGAGGGGATTAAATAAAATAATTTTTGGAGCAAAAAATCACATTCAACCAAATAAAGATGAGATAATTAGCCTGATAATAATTCAAAGAAACTGAACCTGCCTTTAATTAGACCAACACTGCTTTCCTGATTCATTCCTTGTGGTATCTTTGCTTCCTTTAAATTTTTTGCGGTTTCCGTGTTCTCGTTAACTGAAACTTTCATTGTATCTTTATTTTTATTGACTTTGCTATATATGCTTTCCAGATCGGTAGAAACGGCAGTTTTTGCACTTTTGAAGCTTTCATTAGCGGGTACTTTTTCAAAATTTTGTGTTATAGCTTTTGAATTTTTGATTTTGTTCTCTTTACTATGCATAGCTTCCAAATCAGCCGCAATAGCATTTTTTGCAGCCGAAAAGCCTCCCCTTCCAGACAGTTTTTCCATTTCTTTTGCCACTTCATTCCCAGAATTTGGTTTCGAATTTTCGAAATTTTCTTGAGAATTTGCTTTTAACACAAAATCCACAATTTTTGGAGTGCGGCAAATAGTTTTAATTTCTTCATCACTGGACTCAGACTCGTCGGACAAATGCACCGGAGATAATCGAGTTTCCACAGACGATTGGCGATATAAGCACCTTTGGATGGGCTTTTCCAAAATTTCCTCATCCATTTCACTTTAAATGTTTTTAATAAATCGCGCACGTGCTTTCACTTTGAACTATCAAACCGAACGAGTATACCTTGCGAAGAATACTTCGAAATGTTAGAATATGGGAAGTAAATTTCCTGTTAGATAACGAACCTTCCGTTGATAAGCGGCTTGCCACTGCTTTGAAATGCAAATAGTACGATTTATTTTTATGTTTTGTGTGTTTAAGGAGCACGGGTTTTAGTCTAGATATGCGAACTACATACATATTACCTACAAAGATTTGACTAAACAAGTTATGAAAGGTAAATATTCTGAATAATGGTTTACAAAAGTTTTCAGCTTTAAGTTTTACTTATAAAAGACATATTTTTGCAGAGCCGTAATTAGGGAGCAGTGATCCAGGCGCTTTAATTGTGCAAAAAAATAAAAATCCGATATTAACTTCAATGTAACTTACTCACACTTAAAATATTATTCACGACACTAACAGTGTGTTAAGATATTGAACATTTTTGAAATTCAAATTTCATGTTGATAAAGCGCAGTTTATAAACAACGTATAAAAACGGAGTTCCTAAATAACGATTATTTTAATGGTAAATATTAGGCGGTCAAGGTGCAATGTTTGTTATTTAGAAAACGCCAGTTGACTCGAACGCGCCGCAGAAACCGACAAAATTTTAATATCTACAGGGTTTGTCAAAAGTTGCAGCTTACAAAATATAAGTCATTAATGTTTAGATTTAGACGTAATTGAAGAATGCCCAGAAACTTATTTCAAGGAGTTAGTAAGGAATTTCGCTATCTTCATTGTCATTATATATATATAATATATATATATATATATATATATATATATATATATATATA
>JABXWE010050461.1:0-12706 GCA_014611495.1 Limonius californicus
TTGAAACTTTATTTAGAGCGTAGGTATACCCTGATCTTGGTAGAAATTAAACACTACACTGTCAGCAAACGAATTTATTTGTATAAAACTAAATCTAACAACACGGAAACACAGTAAAATAACCAAACAATAACTAAAACTAAAACTAAACACAGGAACACAATAAAACAAATAAACAATAACAACCTGGGGTGGTGACAATGGTCGTTCTTTGCGGGTCTCTTGGATGCTGAGGTTGGCAGCGTCGATCTCTGTCACACTGACAGCAGCGTCGCTATCTTTATATTTCGATTATCTGGACAGCGTCGTCTCGCTACTCGTACGACTCCCCCGTTCTCCTGTTTGATCACCGCTTTTCACCCAACCTTCACCACTGGCGCCCTAGCACCATCTGTCTTTCCTCTTCCACCCTCGCCCCTTACAGGGTCTTCACCAAACCACCACCACCAGTTATACGTACAGGGTACTACCCCAGTAACCATACTACATTACGTTACAATGCAGAGCTTAATATAATGAAAATGTACTCTTTGTTTTTAGAAAAGTACCCTACAACAAAGATTAAATATGAGTACTATAATATAATTTTTAAGGAAAATTTTAAGTGGACATTTGTAATGAATGTGAATTGCTTTCCTTAAAAATACATGGCAAAACTCTTAATGATACTGATAAAAGAGTGGCAGCGGCCGAACTATTAGTACACAAAAGGCGAAGCAACAAATTTTATAGTGTATTGAAAGATTCTACAAAGAAATGTCAAGAAGACCAGGAATGTTTAGCCTTAAGTTTTGATTTCATGCAAAATCTATAGCTGTCTCGATGTCCAACTCAAAACATGTTCTATCTAAGTTTATTAACGGTTAATGTTTTTGGTGTACACAATTTGAAGACCAATAATGCTGCGTTTTTTGTATACCATGAAGGATTAGCTAAAAAGGGATCAAACGAAATTTGCTCGTTTGTTCTTGAATATATCCACCAATACGTGCCAGAAACTGTTCAAGAGTTACATCTGTTTTGTGATAATTGTCCAGGACAAAATAAAAATCATGCTGTGGTATGTTTGTGTGCTGCCCTGGTTGATTCTGGAATATTCCAAAAGGTAATTAGCTATAATATTAGCAATAATAATGGAAATCTAAATCTTTCTCACACCCACAGGTGGAGCTATTGTTTCCAATTCGTGGTCACTCATTTCTCCTTTGTGACAGGGATTTTGCAACAATAAAGAGGCAGTTAAGAAAATCAGATAGAATCTACAAAGTCCATCAATATGTTGAAATGATAGCTACAGCTTGCAAGAAGAGCGGAAGATTTACAGTACATGAGACGGATGGTAAAGACATTATTGATTTTAAATCTTGGTGGACATCATATTTCAAAAAATCTGTAATATCTGTTGAAACATCATCTCGATCAGTACCGAAAAGTTTCAAGGAATCTTTCAGTATTACCAAATATCATTACTTTCTCTTCGACAAAAACCTAGGAAAAGGTGTTATATCTACACGTACATACATTGGTGGTTTAAATATCAACACCTTTCCCATACTTTTACCAGGGACATCTAATGTGGAATTTCCAACTAAACTAGCATATAAAGTAAAGTACCCATCAGTACAAAAAAATGGCAATGATAAAAAATCTGCTCAATTTGTATCTAAAGACGACCAAACACAAAATTATTGGAAGGCAATAGTATCTTGGCCTATTACCGACACTTGTAATGATAATCTTCTTCTTCTTCTTCTGTGTATAGGCCAATGGCCTATTAATTACCTACAATGGAGTAGGTTCTGTGAGCCCCCTTTGCACGTATGCCGGGCAAGAGGCTAGCCTAACCCGTCGAACAGAGAAGAGAAGTTCCACTACACAAGGTTAACGATTGTCAAAGATGTTTGTAATAATAATGATAATTAGATTTTAGTGTTTCTTTGTTGTGTATTACAGTTCTTAGTGTTCGTTTTTGTGTATTAATAGTTTTTCATTTAATAAAAATATTGTTGTATACTCGAGTATTCTGTTGATTGCAAAAACAACCTTGTCCTTGGTAGAAAAAAAAGTTCTGCTAATAAGTTAGCAATTTATAGGCATTTGCACTATAGAAAAACATACCCTAGATGTAACTGAGCAACACTATCAATTTTGAATGCAATGCCATTAGCTACAGCAAAGGTAAACAGTTTTTATCTTTTTTCTCAAAACTTGGTGGGTACATTGGACTTAGGTTGTTTCTGAAATCAGCGATTCAATTGCTTTGGCTGTCCACCCCCTTGGATTTGCTTGACTCCAATAGTGCGCGTTGGGTATATTCTTCACCATTACTTTTACAGATAGCCTCGTCAGTCCAAAGAATTCGACGGTGAAAGTTACGGCGTTTACTGAGATAACAATTACAAAAATTACATTATCTTCGAATTCATTATCGCTTAATTGTTGGTGAAAGTTGATGTGATATGGATGAAAATCTGTAGATTATAGAATTCGCCATACGGTCGTATTACTTATGCCAGAATCTCGGGACATTCTTATCTTTCATTTCTAATTGGCCGTTGATTTCTATTATTATTGCACTGAATTTGACCAATTGTTCGCACACGATTAACAAAACAATGGAAAACCTTACGAGAGTGATGTACTGTCTGTAGGTACCTCCACACAATCACCAATACCATTAGCATATCAAATTCTTTTTGGTTAGAAAAAGGCATCCTGTTTTGAAAAACAAAAAAAAAGAATAAAGCTACTTAAGCATAATACGTGAACACAAAAGATTATAATTACTAAACAAAAACAAATCACAAGAACTGAAAAGCAGAATAACTAAACAAAACACAAATAGCAACGGTCAGAATGACTCAACAACAAATTCTAGAGATTGTAACAATTGAATGATGATTAACAATTAGATGGCAGGTATTTACTACGACTTTTAAAATCATAATAACATCATTTTATTATCTTTTCTTAATTACTTCCTCAATCGTAAAAGGCATCAAAAAATTAGGAAGAATTATTTTTAAAATTACTATCCAACGATATCAAACACGACCTAAATTTCCATTTAAAACTTCAAAGTAGCTTACGGATTTCCCTACTTCCCGTTTTCCCGGAAAATTCTAGCGGTGCCAATAAATTGGCAAAAAAGTATTTTCATCAACTTTATAGCTCAATATCTCCTTTCAAAAGAAAAAGGGCGGGACGGGTGGTCTGAAACAGCCTGTACGGGGTAGGCCGGCTAAGTTGTC
Organism: Limonius californicus; assembly: GCA_014611495.1. NCBI lineage: Eukaryota > Metazoa > Arthropoda > Insecta > Coleoptera > Elateridae > Limonius > Limonius californicus. The sequence goes on from JABXWE010050461.1 coordinate 3,252, forward strand.
TGTCCTGAGAAGTGGTTGATGCAACTCAACATACATGTGAGTTATCATAGCAAGATTCAACGTTCAACTTTTTTTTTTAATTTGCAACATAGAAAATAATATCGAAATGTGTCGTTTATTACAGTATTTATACGGAACAGTTAGATAAATCTTGCTACTATTCAAAATAGCCTCTATTCTCTATCATTCAAGGTTTTTAATTTCTGTAATAAATTAATACCATTAACAATATATGTATTTCTATTTTAATGGGCTACCACGTGGTTCAAGATAAGCTAAAATCAGAAATACCTATTGTTAGTGTAGCTACGTTAATAGGCTACCTTGCGGTTTTGTTTGATTATTAAACAATATGTCCAACATTAAAATAAGGTGAAAAAGTTCTGGATAAATCCTCGGTACGATCAAAAATTTTTAGAAGTAGTGCAAAAATAAAATAATATTAACCTAATGATTAATGACATGTTTCACTTTATTACTAACTACCCTTTAAGAATTTAATGCACACAATCCCAGTGTAACGATTTATTTAATTTTCTTACTATCAGAACAACGTCCTTTCAATTATTTTTCTTATATTATACGTATTGTCTTTTTCATTGGCTGCAGTTCCAGCGTTCAAGGCCTACAAACGGTGGGTATTTGGAAGATGTTACGTGTTGCAGGTATTATGGGCATGCCGAAAGTAGGGAATTGCATCCCGCTAGGTAGTGAAAAATTATAAAACTATTTGTTAAAATGATAAAATGCTCCAAGTTATCTTGTAGAGATCAATTTAGGTGGATGTAAAATTACGAACTATATATTTGTATAAGTTCATGAATAAATAAGCAAACCAACAAATAAATAAACACGAAGGAAATTCAACCGCCGCAAATAATGCGCATTAGTGTTTTTCTTCTTTGAACAATTGTGGTACACAATAATGTACCAATCATGGTTGGTGACCTGGGACACCACTTGTATCCTACCTTGCCGTCACAAAGTTGTATAGCCGGTAGTGTGCAATGCCACATCCACTCTCTAGAATACCCTTGATAATTCCTAACAATGCAACTGTAGTAAGCAGGACAGCCACCATGTTAGTACCAAAGTTGGTGTATTACATTGACTTCAATGTCTTCCAACATCGTCTAGTTAACTTTGCATAAAATAAATGGCGTTCAATAATATGGTTACCTACTATACCATACCGAAGATGTACAAGAAACTCTTTAACAATGAGTGACACTTACCTAGTGCGGATTTTCTTATGCGCACAACAGCAAGTTTTGCCTATTCACTTCACCACTGTTTAAAACTTTTGCCTCATCGCTATACAATTACAAAATTGCAAAATTGCAATCTTCTCTGAGGGTTATTTTCAAGCAGTTCCTGCTCCAGAGTAACGCAACGGGGATGAAATACATTTAGTTGCAGAATTCTTCTAACAGAAGTTCTAATAATAGCCATATCTGGGCGTTACTTGGGAATTCTCATTCACTGCGGGTTCATTTTCCACGTTCATAATCGTTATAGGCCTACATTTTCAATTACAATTAAAAACACTACAATTAACAATTTACCTTCGTTTCTTAAAAAAGTCTCATGGTGTCTAAATATTTTTTTCAGGCGGTGGACTTCCAGTTCGATAGCGCGTGACGTGTAAATTGCGGAATGCAGTCACATTTCCGCAGTATTCCCCAAAAAAACTTGACTTGGTAATGGCATAAGCATTTTTAAGAGGACATAACTCAGTCCACTTTGTATATTAAAGGATTTTAGTACATTCACCTGATAAAAAAATACAGAGATAATAATTTATTGTAAACTGAATTGGCCTGCTAAAACAGCTCTGTCAATCTTAATTCAGTTTTGTGTATTCCTGACGCACCAATCAACAACTTCAAACAAACGTAGGAAATGCATTATAATTGTAATTACCACATATGTAAATCCTTGTAAATCAAGAAATCAACGTTTGGTAAACATTACTTAAACGTCTAAAAGCTGTTCCGTCTCCGCTATTTCGTAAAGGCTAACTAATAGTAAATTCCAATCTAGTCGAAACTAGAGCATGAGAAAGTGGTCGAATTTATATAACTGTGCCAAAAGATTCACGACATACATAAATAAATTCGTTTTATTTGATTGCCGATTTGTAAATGTTTAAAATATTCCAGTTCATTAAGTTATTATATAATCCAAATTGCCAATCTTCGTAAATTAGTTTTAGAAATCTGCTTCAGGCATATGCAAATTGAATTAAAAACGTATCTACATAAAAATAGTGTACATTGATATGATGGTACTTAAAACAATACGATATTTTAGTATCCAATTTGTACCTATTATCTCTTTCTTTCTCTCTTTTGCCATATCTAGGTGATGTTGCGGATATTATAACGAATTAGATGTGTGTTCTTCTTTACCCACACCATTATATTACTAAATCATGACTCTTTCTTTCTTCCTGGACCTTAGTTCTAACAGTAATTTTAGGATTTCATACCGGCTGTACCTTATAAAGTGACCAAAGTACTGTGTTTTCTTTTTTATAGTCATATTTGCTAATTGTAATTTTTATTTTCATTTAGTTCAGAACTTCTTGGTTTGTTATTCTGACAGTTAAGTTAAGCATTTGCAGTAGAACTTTAGTAATCCATAGTTTTTGCTACAGTAGATATGTCTAGAATTAAAGTTTTCAATGTGTTTTGTGTCACAGCAACTAGAGTAGTATTTACTTCTTTTAACAAATATTGTTTTTCATGCTTATAAAGTATGTCGATTCGTATATTATTTAAAGCAAAAACATAAGCGTTTTAATGCCAAATTTTCATATAGTTTCTGTTAACAACACAAAAAATTTGAAATCAAAAAATGCTGTAGTACGAACTAAATATTTAATAAACAGATTCTATGAATTAAGTTAACATTATAGGAATTTAAAGGAAATTACGTTGAGTTTTTCGATTGTACGCACAGAAACATTAATAATTTCGTATATGTGGGTGTCTGTTTGTTCCGATTAACCAAAGTTGTATTTCTTACCATTTCTGGAATACTATTAGTTAACTATGAATTTGGAACAAGCTCTATACAAAAATGTTACCTTTAGTTGATTTTAATACTTTGTTTCAGTTTCTATTATATCACTAGTCAAACTAAAAGCTTGTATTTAGATAATTATTTCCTGTTGAACAATATGTGTTCATAATAAATATAATCTATTAATAATAAATTCTTACACATTTTCCCAAAATTCTTAACTCAAAGTCATTTGTTAACATTAATAAAATATAACCCTTATAATAAAAACGCATGAAAAATATAATCAGATTAAGTTTTTGTTTATAGTCTTTCTGTTGCTCCTATTCTTTGGTCTATCTCACTGTCAATTTGCCATCTTCTTATATTACTACGTCTAGGTACTTGTACTCTTCTACTTGTTCCAGTTTTGAGCCGCCTATTATTACGCTGTGTTTCGTTTGTTTTGTACTTATCGACATTGTTTTACTTTTTTCTTTGTGTATTATCATCCCCAGTCTTTCTAGTTCCTATGCATACACGTTCCTGTTATGTTGCAGCTCGCTCTCGCTCGCCCCAAAGATAGCCGTGTCATCGGCGAATGATAATTCTGCTACTTGTATGTTCTGCATTTTCCAGTGGCCTAGTGTGAACGGTCTTATTGTCTTCTTACAATTTTTAATTACTTCCTCTAGTATTACTATAAAAAGTAGTGGGCTCAGTACACATCCTTGTCTTAGTTTCGAACTCCTCCTCCAATGATTGCATCTTACGTAGCTTCTACATCACTGGTAAAGCGCCTTAACTGCGTGGATCAGGTCTTTCTTTACTCCTCTCTTTTCTAAGCATCTCCAAACGTCCTCCGTTTCCAGTTTATCGAAAGCATTTTTTAGCTCTATGTACCATATGTGTACTCGCTTTTTCGTTAATTTGTCTCAGGGAGAATATTAGGTCTTGCGTGCTTTTTCCCTTCCTGCATCCGCACTGCGCTTCTTCCAGCGTTGCTTCTAACTTTTCTTTTAGCTTCTGTTCTATGACCCTTGCATATAGTTTGCCAGGTATACTCAGGACTCTAAAATTTCCGCACTCTCTTACGTCTCCTTTTTTATGTATTGGTGCTATTATTCCTAGCTGCCAGTCCAGGGGTGTACGCCCTTCTTTCAAACACATATTCATTACTTTCAGTAATTCTTCTTTGTTTCTTCCGCCTATTTGATAATTTCTGGTGAAATCAGTCATGTCCTGTGGCCTTGCCGAGTTTCATCTTTAATAATGCTTCGTATAGTTCTTCCCTTGTCACATTTATTGTTTCACTTCTTGTATTATCTCCCTTGTTCATCTTTAATATTCATAATTAGCACTTCCTTTTTTGTCTTATCTGTTTAATTACTCCATAGGATAGTTTTTTATTCTCTGAATATGCGGTTTTCATAGCATTTCTAAATTGTACCCAATAGTTTTATTTTGCTTCCTTTATGCTCTCTTTATCGACTGTTCTTATGTTTTCCCATCTTTCTTCTACTGTGCTTCCTATTATTGCTTTTGTTTCCAATATTTCTTTATACTTGCGCTTACCTCCTTCTTTTTAAGTTCGTGGTTGTTTATCCTTCTTTGAATTGTCTTCTTTAGTTCTTCTATGATTGCTTTCTGTTTTAATTTATATTTCAATATTAGCAAGTTATGGTTGCCGAAGCAGGACATTTGGGCGCTGCCGTCTGGGCGCCGCCGTTTGGGCGCTGGGACTTTGGGCCCCGTCGATTGGGCGCTGGATATTTGGGTGCCGAAATTTAGAAATATTAAAAATTGTCCACGATTCTTCTGTTATTTATCGTAAATATGATTTTTTGCAAGAAATTTCAAAACACATTGTTCACGATGTAATAGATTTGATATATATGTATCTATTTATGTAAATTTACAATTACTGCACAAAATGTAACACAATCAACTTACGGCTTAGGTAAAAAAGAAAACGTCTGCATTTATAATCTTAAACCATTCCAAAAAATTAAAACAAATATCATCGTCATAGAAGTTATTTATTATATAACAAGTAAAATCAGGTTACATTTATTTAAATAGTATACATATAGTCACATAATAAAAAGTAGAACTACAATATAATTCACCACCAGTTTTTGTTTGCCATTCACCTTATTTCACTTTTATGCTTAATCCAAGTGATAAGGAAATTGTTAATGGGCTATTTCCAACAAGTTATGTCTCCATATTATTAATTAAGTAATAATGTCAAAACATTTACTAATTGTCCACTGTTGACAGATTGTAAAGTAATTTATAATAAAAAAAAAATGCTTAATCCATTGCAAAGTTGTAGGAAATCCCTCTTAAATATTCCATAATTGTTCTGTTTCCAAATTCTTGAACAATATTTCGGATCCTCGGAACCATCTATGAATTTCCATATAGACGGATGATCCATGTCTAATTGGGACTGTAAGCTACGATGTGCAGCCTCTGCAAAGTTATTTGTACGATCTTCGTTGTTTAGTACCCTTTCGTACACGTTCCAAATATTAGGCGAAAAAAGTGCCCTTCGTCGTCTACCGTTCCTATTTCGCCTGCCGACGTAATTGTCTTCAAACCAATTTAAAATTGGTTGCAATTCATTTGGTAGATGCATGGACAGTTCTTCAATTGCGTCATCGAGTTGCTGAACAGGAACGAAAGCTTACGCAGTTATTGTACGTGCGCTTAACGCAAATTCAGGGTTGCTATTATATTGTATTATCAACCCATTTACACGCAGTTGTTTTTTAAAATTTTTTACAAGATGAAACAGACAACCATGTAAGTGAACTGTTGGAAAAGCATCAGTAGCTGATCCGATTACAGCCATTTCGAAATCCAGTGAAATTGTTTCGGGTTGGAACTGCGGCCACATTTCCTTGATAAGTGAAAATAGTCTATCATAGTTTTATCGGGTTTTGTTGGGTAAAAGAGCGTATAAAACTTAAAAAACAAATCCATTCCTACTGGCCAGTATCACGTAAACTTGGTAAAATAGTGGAGGTGGTTGTCGAAATGTTCCATCCATTAAAATGTGTTTGACTCCACCGTGTATTATCTTCTCTAGAAAATATTAGTATACTTTGTGGGTCGAGAAGCTCTGATCCAGTATTCTTCATGAGAAACGCTTCGGTTTATCCAGGAGCAAATTCGTAAATTCTGTAGGCTTCTGGAATAATTAAGGTGTCTAAATCCAATGGAGTTGGCGGCGCACTAGCAACAATATTTCGCGTTCGGTGACACAGTTTTCTAATAGCATCTTTATTAGACATTTTCCCTTGAACGGCTGCTCCGGTATCTTCTAGGGCACGATTTAGTATCTGGGCTGGCGTATCCATCGTTTCCTCGGCCCATGTTTTTATAGAAACTTTTATTTTAGCAACACATACCCCTGCTACGTCACTATCGTAGTTGTGGTTTCCAACATCAAACAAATATTCATCGTTCGCAGTTGTATGTAGACGACCAGGGCACTTGTCCGCTTTTCTCTCACATCTCCAAAACTTCTTCGTTCCATCTTTGCTGGTTTTATCGTAAACGTACAGGTAACCGTTAGAGCCGAGCTTCTTTTGGTTGTGGTTGGTTTTTGTAACTTCCATAGCTTTTGACAACACTAACGAACAACTAAAATAATTATTCGCAAATAACAACTGAAGAAATATTGTTCGGGGGTGAGTTTAAATATATCCAGAGACACAGAACTAATCACCTGTAGGTACTAATACAGGTACATCAAAAAGACTTAAGGGTAATTAAGATTAGGGAAATTAGAAGAATGTAGTTTACCTGCTTAATGACGTCAATTTACTGCATAATGGTCTCATAATCGTTATCTATTAAGTTCATGTGGTAAAATGGTTTATACTAATGATAATTACAAGAAGACATTATGTGGAATTATTAAAAATAATTAAGCAACATTATTAGAAGTTTCAAAGTATTTAAAAATGTATACTACTGGCGCCCAAACGTCCGGCGGTCAAAAGTATGGCGCCCAAACGGGGGCGCCCAAATGTCGCGTACCGATGGTTGCTGCCTATCTCCATCTCCGCCTTTACACTTACAAGCTTTATTGCTTCATAGTCTTTTGTGCACCAAAAAGTAATCTATTATTGAATTTGTTTCTTTGTTGTGGTCCTCTCGCGTGTACTTGTACTTATCGTCGTGTATGAATTTGGAGTTTGCTACTACTAGATTGTTTGTTTGACAGAATTCCAGATTTTTCCATTTGCGTTCAACGTTTCTTCGTCTTGTTTTCCTAGGTATTCTTCACTCTACCACTGAGGTCTCCCATAATAATTATTATTTCATGTGGCGCTTTATCTACTTTATGTAGGTATAACGAGGCTTTAAAGTAATTCCGTATTGTTTGAATATGTAATATAATATTTGAAATAACATAACATCATTAAACAAGAAGGAACATTTTCTATGATGTACTATTTATTTTATTACTGGAAGAAAATTTCTATTGTAAACAGTAGTATGATTACTAAAACATCTATTTTGCTGTTGCACTTAAAACGCAAACATTATCGGATTTTTCAATTATTTGGAATGTGAAAAACAAACAACATTTACAACAATTTTCCTAAATTTAGCAATTTTCTTTGATCATATACAGTGTTTTTGGATTATCGGTTGGATATGTGTTTTTCTCTAAATTTGTCGTGTTTGTAAATTTGATGTCAATAACAATAATTTTGTTATTGGTTTTAACCTTTAGCAATGAGTGAATTTTAAATAAATCATATCCTATAAAAGAACATCAATTACATATGATAATGGAAATGACAATAAATATGAAACAATAATAGTAGCACCAAGCATTACGGCAATGTTTAGAAAATTTACTTAAATTACTAATAGACTCCACTGCGTAAGCAGACTAAACGAAGATCACGATGATGATGATGACTACAGACTCTGTGCTCCAGCAAACAATAGCTAATTTAATGAATTATCAAATTCTCGAATAATAATAATATTACATTTGGGAAAGTCAAAAAATTAAGTAAACCTTTCTATTGCTGTAAATTAATTTTCAAACATACAAAGTAATTTCATTAGCCTACCCTACTTCATCATAAATCTCAAAATCATTTAAAATTTCATATGTAAATACGCAACTAATCAGCTTAGAACCCTTTAAATTCAGACACTACAAACTTGTAATATTTTAGTCCTCTACCTACAACCAATTTAAAAGTTCCTCACATGAAATGTAAATTATACGAAAGGAATACAGTATACAAAATTTTCTCTAAAACAGTTTTTTCAAGTTTTAAAAAATAAGCAGGCGGGAATCTAATCAGTATTTTGGATTTTAACCTAGAATTGTTGGCAGATTTATTTACTTATAAAATTTCGCAAGTTTGTTGCATTTAACCACCTCACAAGGCGGTAAATCAACCAGACAGCGATCAGTTGAAGATGCCACATCTTCAACTGATTTTTGATATCATACAGTTACCAAATTCTACCAAAACTAAATATTTTTTTAATAGTTGATTATAGAAACTAATAATTACTAACTGCAATTTCTCTTATATACTTATTTCAGCATAGTTTCAGAATATTTAAATTATAGGAAAGTAGATAATAAAAAGCTGAGACGTGACGTTACAACTTAATTATAAAAATACTCGACAGAAACTGCAGTTAGTTCGGTACAGCACCTGTACCTGCGTCTTCTTGATAATTAATCACTCCATAAAAAAATCTCTCGCACTGTTAAGTTTATAATTGTGTTACTATAAGTTAAAGTCTTTCACTTGCGATTCTAACGTAACGTACGCTTGCGTTTTTGTTGCTTGCATTAATGATTGATTGACTGACTAAATATTGACTGTCCTAAATTAAAACTAACTGAGGTTTTGGTGTGGTTGTTCCTCTTGCTTAATTTATTATACCTTTTAAGACACGCCGTTTAGAAATTTCAAGTTTAACCCTAATCATACAAGATGCCATATTATTAGAATAGTTACAAACCGACCATGAAACTTCTTCAATATAGCCAACATACGTAACTGCTACTGGGAACTGTAACCAGCAATGTTGCTTCGAGAAAAAACAATTCCTTATGAATCCCAATAAATAAAAGGGAACGGTCAATAAATTTCAGGATCCCCGTAAGTTCGTTATCGAAACAACATTTGATACAAAGTATGCCAAAGTAACTTTCAATGTCGTATCATAAATATGTTCATTGTTTTTATCGTTTTTGTCAAACCGGCTTCCGATACTTGCGGTGCTAAATATTGTAAGTACACAAGAAAAACTGTATTTTCAAGCACCGTTCCATGATAAATAATGCAGTAACTTTAAACGGGGATTAAATGTGAGTGTTGGTACACATTCCTTGAATAGAAATAAAGAACGTAAAATTCAACAATAACGTGTTAGCACGTTGAAATACG
>JABXWE010050463.1:0-23520 GCA_014611495.1 Limonius californicus
AAATATGTTTTATTAGTATTTTCTGCTTAATGGTATGTTTCTATTATTTGTTAACTATGCATACACCGAATATCATGCATTGTTGTCACTGTGTTGCTATGAATAATAACTTTTATTAATAATTATTTCTGGCCTTTGTTCGTTAACAATTATATTAATTAAGAAAGAATATCAATAATATTACTAATTTCAACAGAGTTTCCTATTCTTATATGTGTTTATGTAGCTTTTCTTTTAACAAAGTATTTTTATATGTTCTTAGAATTAATTCTTGTGGTTTTGTTTCAATAACAATAAACTACACTGAAACGTAAAATGTATACTAGAAAGAGTACAAAACTGCTATATGAATTATTCAGATTTATACATAAAGGTGAATTGAGAGGGCAAACGTAAGGTTTACTTGAGTTACTTCTGACACCGTCGAAATATGGACTTAAGCAGCTGAAGTTATTAACAATATTGTTTCTACGTATGTAAAATATGTGATTCGTGTTAAAATGACACTGCGTAATAATCATAATTTACTCGACGGTTAATGACATGTATGTAAATGTGTTTATCTAAAATATTATTTATAATACGAGCTTAAAACGAATGTTATAGGAAATATTTAATGTTCGACAAACATATCCTATATCGAAAATAGCCATTAAAAGCACATTATACAAAATTATGTAATTAACAGAGTGAACAACCTTAGGAAAATTCTGAAAGAAACACTAAGCCTTTATTAATTTCGGCATAATATACTTTTTTTTCTATTATACAGGGTGGGCGAATGAAAAGGAAACAGACCCGATTATTTTTCATATTTATCGTCATTTTTAAAAAAATCGCTCGCTTCCGTCGATTTTTGATTTAAGGAGGAAGCTTTTTGCGTTTATTTTGAACCTTGTCACTTCAACCTCCCAGGGGTGGTGAGCTGCACCCAAACAATTTTAAATGGGAAAGCGGATCGAGTAATATACCATTTTAAAGGGCATTCAATTCTGGTTTTAACGCTTCGTAGTTTTTCAAATTCGGACCAGTAGTTTTCGAGAAAATGCCTACTAAAGATAGTAACCCGCCAAAAACCAATAATTCAGGATTTTTCAGTTTTATCATAATTTATACCAGTAATCTTTTATTGATTAAGAAATTTACCTTAACTTTCACTTTAGTAAATGTTCGAGTGATACATCATTTAAAGGGCATTAAAATCTCGTTTTAACCCTTCCAAGTTTTTCAAATTCGGATCAGTCAAAAAAAATATGCCTATCTACCTGTTCACCGAATATCCATGGGAATTAAAAAATGTCATTTTTTAGTGTCAGTAGGTAGAAAAAAATTAATTATGTTTAGTATTTTTTGACAATGACCAACATCGAGTTTAGTCGAGAATTTTAGTTCTGTTTGGGACTTTTGCTGTTGTTGTTTATTTTTGTTACAAAATGGTTTATTCTACTGCGGAAAGGGTATTAATAATTGAACTTTATTATAAAAACAATAGATCCGAGATATTACAGCTGAGTTAGCTAGTGCTGAAAATCGAATAGTGAGAAATGAAGCTATGGAAGTTGCACTTTTGGGCCACGTCCACCTCGATCCTGCTTAGGTACCTGTAAGTTGATAACAATTGCTGGCATATCCGGTGCTAGCATCCGAAGAATTTTAAAAGCCCATACATTCCACCCGTATAAATTCCATCTTGTCCAAGAATTAAACGATGACTTTGATAGACGTTTGAATTTTTGCGAGGGTATGAGTGAACGGATAATTAATATCCCAAATTTGCTTTTTAACATTTGTTTTTCGGATGAGTGTACGTTTTTTGCGAACGAAATTGTTGATCGCCATAATTGTTGCTATTGGGCGGATAAGAACCTACCCATAGTCCACGAAGATCACACTCAAAATCCTCAAAAATTAAACGTGTAGGCTGGAATTTATGGCGATCGCGTTGTTGATCCTTTTTTCCACCAGGAAACCCAACAGGAGAAATGTATTTGGATTTAATTGTTTAGTTGTATAATATTATCTACTAATTATTGCTGTAGCCTTAGTCTTGTGAGTATTTTCTAATAAAATATATTAAACTTAGAAATCTATTAAGTTTTGATTAATATTAGATTAGCCTGAGTCTGATGGTAGCTCAGTTGGTAGAGCGCTTGCTTCCTGGGCAAAACGTCAATTATGGTTTCTGTACAATTTCCCAGCATTACTACAGGAAGCATTAAAATCTATTCCTGTGACTCACCACACACAGTTCCCCAATCCGGTTGCAAACCGCGGGCGTTAATACCAAAAAAACATTTCTTGGAATGTCTGTCGTTTGTATTTGATATCAAAATGTAAGTGCCCGGTGCTTCTAACTTAACACTGATCAGAAGCACGTGGCAAAGATACACAAGATCATACAATTTCACAAAACCACTTCGTGAGTATACCAATGACAAAACAGTCCAATTAACAATTATGCGGCAATTTTAACAAATGATTCTTAAACCAGTTCTTAGCTTATTCTTACAATATTTCACCTTTTTACTATAGAATTCATTCATACAATATGTTTTACTGCACGAATCGGTGGCGTAGTGGAGTGTTGTGGACACCGGTCAAACGGTATTCGTAGTCCAGCATGCGCTGGTCAGTAGTTGGATAAGTCGACCAGCATAGTATATACAATATGCAACCGTGCTTTGGAGAGTACGTAAAGTCGTCGGTCCTGGTGCCATACCAACATCTTCGGCAATCCTAAACTATGTAGCAGAACTCTCTGTTCAATGGCTTAGGTTAACCTCCGCCTACATGCAACGAGGGATTACAGAACCTACTCCATTGCAGGCAATTAACAGGCCATTGACCTGTACACAGATGAAGAACAAGCTTGTTTGTTGGTTTTGTAGCTATAAAACGATTCACAATTAGTTACTAATTCTATAGGGTAATATAGACGCTGTGTAATTGTAATTGTCATGGTCATTGTGAGATTTGTGAGGGTAAGTTCCCTCACGTGCACTTAGGCCACATAAGTGGGCCCATTGTGCTACCTCCCCAATTTGGGCATCACCCAAGCCACACAATCCTTTGGATGTACTTGAGGACATCCGCAACTGGGGTGTTGCTGATTTTGACCATATCAGGCCAAAAGTCTCCCAACATGGATCTTCTGATTGTTGCGAGAGCTGGACAGTGACACAGGGTGTGTTCTGCCGCCTCGTTATCCCCGTTACATCCTCGACAGTTTGGCCTGTCCGCCAGTTCCATCCTGTGCATGCGTTGATTTAGGGTGCAGTGTCCAGATAAGATACCTACAACTAGTAGCAGGTTCTTTCGGGACAGTTGCACACAATATTTGGCTGTCTCTGGCGAAGGTGCAGTTATAGTAGCCTTTGCATGACGACAACTTTCAGTGTTTGCCCATTTTCGTTAAGGTTTCTTGGTTTAGCATAAAGCTTAATGGTCCCCACGCTGTGTAATTATAGTGGAACAAAAACCAGAAAATTATTTTGACTAGTGTGTTTACATTTTTTCGGTCTATCTGCTGTTGCATATCTCCAATATGGTATGCACTAATAATTAACTGTTTGGATGCCTTTATTTCTGTCTTAGTTCTGTTTCTTATTACGCTTATTGTGCAAAATGGAGAATAGATTTTGTATAAAATACTTTTTCTTCTATTTACTAATAAGTCACTACTATATTTACTTAGTATTTTAATTTCTGAGCAATTCCCAACAGTATAATTTATACAACCTTGTAAATTTAGTACATGTCGTAGACTCTATAATAACTAGGAGTAATTCTAAATTTGCGTGTATGTTGCGTGTTATTCTACTTTATATTAAATCTTTTATAGATTTTCTGTGTAGGTAATATTTAGTTTGACTTTGTTATACTTTCCCAGCTTTTTTACCTCAGGACTGCTTGTTCAGTGTTTCTAGCATATCTTCTGAACGCTTCCATTTGTGTCATTCCTGAATTTTACATGATTTTACATTACAAAATCAATTATGTGTAAGATTAATAACTGTGAATTCAGCACGATCCCTTGCGGTACACCTTCCTCTACTAAAAGCTCGTTTTATTTCTTTACGTTGCACGCAACTCGTTTTTTCATTTTGTTAGGTAATTTTTAACCTATGCCTTGATTGCATTCTGAAACGCTAACTTTTTAACCTATTTATTAACTTAATATTGTTTCGAATACTCTTTTGGGGTTAAATATACAAATAAATTTATTTCTTTTATGTATATGCAGGCTGACAATAGTACGATTTTGTTTAGTAATGCCTTTATTACAGCAGCTTGGAGAAAACTTAAAATAGAAAAGTTGTTTGATTGATTACTGTATTTAAAATTATTGCTGTTTATTATGGTGTTTTGTTTTAGTGAGACAATGGACAATTTCTCTATTTTAAGTAGAACATCCTGTATATTATTACATTTATGGATTCCTTCTTTTTATATTTATAACGATATAAGGTTTAGGTATCTATCGGTAATGGTTTCCGTTTCCCCGTCATGCTGTAGCCATACGTTCTGTGTAGTGAATCCCAAGAAATGTGTTCTAAAAATTATAAATACATTCCGGTGTCCTTCAAAAAAGTTTGGACCAACGGCTTGTTCGCTTACAATTCCTCCCCAAACATTTAAGGACCGTTGACGTTGATTATCCACTTCTCTTACAAATAACGGATTTTCCGTTGAACAGTAGTGGAAGTCGTGACGATTCACATGCCCATGTTTATGAAAAGTTGCTCCCGCGGAGAACAGGACATAATAAAAGAAATTAGCTTGAGCATTTATTTGTTGATGGGCCCATTCGCAAAACATTAGCTGACGTTGAAAGTCATGATCAAGCAGTTGATGGTGAAGTTGAATGTGGTAGGGATGGTACCTGAACTTTTTCAATATTTTCCACACAGGATACTAGCGTATGCCTGTTCGGAGGCTTATATTTCTGGTGCTACAGTTCATATCTTCTACTACAGAAGCTGTTACAGCAAATTCGTTGTCTTCTTTAGTTCGTGGAGTATTATCGTATTTAACACTGCAAGTATTTAGAAATCTTTGTCGTAATCGTTTGAAAGCCAAAAATTATCTGCAGATCTTTAAATACTAAGTGTCGAACTGTCAAAATTTAAGAAAAAGTTAATTATTACTGAATCTATTAGTGATAGATACCTACAACCCTATATGGTTGTAAATATAGTAAAATAAGAAATCCAAAAATGTAACAATGTATAGGATGTTTGGTTTAAACACTGAAACAAAACACCCTGTATAGTCAGCAATAATTTTAAGTATGAGCAGTAATCAAACAAACAACTTCTGTATTAAAATTTTCTCGAAGCTGCTATTTTACTCCATACTGACGTGTCCTACATCTTAAAACTAGACAAAAATTTGTAGTATAATTTTTATTGTCATAAATAATGTGAAGTAATCTCTTTGTTTGGTAAATTTAAGCACAATACTTATATTCAACGCATAAATGCATGTTAAAAACTCTGCGAATTGAGGAAGGATTATTCTACTTTCGAAATAAATTAAATCCTGTTTTAGCACCTCTTGCAACTTTTTCGTTCCATTTGATTTCAAATCGGTCACATAGGATTTAAGGAGTCTATTGGTATTCCGTTTCGAGAAGTTTATAAGTTAAGTTGGTTATGTGGACGCCAGCGAAAGAACAATTTCGGCAACTAAAGACGGCATACGCGCGTTGAATTTTGACAACTAAAGAACAAAATTCGTTAAGGCTCATACTACGTTCCATTCTGTTATTTGCTCTCGTTTTGCAAACAAGTGTAAGGACTTAGTGTAAACTGTATGATAAGCCGCAATTCCGCCAAACAAGACGCCAAACGACCACGAAACAAGCCTATATAGAACGATACTTCTAGGTTGTATGTGCCTAGTTCAATTTTCGTGGGAGTAGTAAGATGCTCCGGTGAGGATATAAACGTTATCTTCACCATAATACGCGAAGGCGTTTTCATTTACTATATAAAATTCACCTTCTGTCTAAGTAGAATGAATGATTAATAAGTCAGAGTAGTACATGGAAAAGTTTCTTTGGTACGAAATTATATTTCCTAGGAACGTTAATACGTTGTCCTTTTGACGTGGCGAACGTTTTTCTTCTAAACCTTTTAAGCCATTAAGGTTATTAAATGTCTTCTAAAATGTAAGGTAATTTTTAAACAGCGTCTTCGTTTACGCCCTTATTTAAAGACCATAAGGAATTAACCCGAAAGCTCCCAGAATAATTAATTTGTATTTGACATTTTTATGGATTGTTTCGCTTAGTTAATTACCTACTTAGTTACATTAATTCTTTTGTGTACAACTCTAATTGCTTTTTAATTACACGGCAAAGTAGCCGCCGTTTTCTCGGACTAAAAATTATGCAATTGCGAGGGCTCGCAATTTCATAAAGCTGGGGAATACAGAAATCTTACGAGACATACACACTAAAGCTAACTTTGATTTTTGCCGACAAGCAACTTTGTTGTTTACAATGAACAATCCACTTGCAATCATGCCAAGTCCAATTCTCATTGTAGAAGGAATGGTATTTCTACGTTTAACATGCTAGTCAACAGCAGAATGCCATTTGAAGCTGAACTGTGAAAACTGGGTATTATTTTCTTGCATATGTATATGATAACATAGTAAATTACAAGTTTTTTAGCAGGTTTTTCAGTAATAATGTTTGACAATATTTTATCATAATGCATTGAATACTTGCTAATTGATGTTAGCCGTTCAGATTACGAATTCCTTTTAAACAAATATTTTTAATACTATTATCACTATTATATTTATCCTTCTCTATATGGTTCTTATAAACCGACTCAAGATAAAAACGAAGAATTCTTTGAGAAAAGTTATCAAATCTTTCTTCGCATGCTCATACATCGTGGATTCACTCAAGCCATTCTATTCAGGCACAAAAAGTTATTTAACATATTCAGGTAATAGATTAAAATAATCTTCTTTATCATTTCTTAATAAATAAGTCAAGACAAGGTGTTTAATAACTGGTCGGATAATTTCCCCATGTATAATGCTCATCAAACCAAACAAGAGTCCGCAAATCTGTTTCATAGGTAGAGGCAATTTCATTTTAATTTTTAATGTGCAAGAACCCCATCGTGCATTAACTACAGATAAACCCTATCATTCAAGGGCACGCCTTCCAATAGTAGGGGTAAAGTGTAATTCAAGAAGTCAATATACAGTTCACTAGTCAAACGATTTGGTAAAAATAGTGGTCCTATCAGCCAACCATGTCAAAGCCAAAGGCTAATGCGGGCCAAATAAGCAAGGTTTAAGTTTATGCAAAAAAACAGAAACTTTAATTTTCATAAAAACGTACGTTTTTTTCGAAAAATACAGTAAAAAAAAAGAACGATAATAACGATAAAATTAATGTTTTCTCCTAACACTTGGCATCACTTCTCTGCTACTATCTTTCCTACTTCGGGGGAAATCTTGTTCTTCAAAAATGACCGAAGGTGAACGTCAGTAATTCTGGATCTGACAGTAGACTTATTTCCTCTCATAATTTTAAATAGCTGCTCACACCGATAAGCACTTCCAAACATGGAAATAATGTTACAGCGAATTTTCGAGCATTTTCAAAACTGGCAGGTAAATATTTGTAAAATCCAGGCATGCCAATTTCACTGAATTTTGCCTTTAAATGTGAATCATACTGGATTTCAATTAGCTCCGTTTCCATTTTTTATAGAATCAGTAACTAATGATTCTATATTTATTGAAAAAATCGATGAAAACAAAGAAAACTTGGCTTCCAAAAATTTTAAACCTGTAAATCTTGTTTCAGACTCAGTTCTAAGGCTTAGCATTTTTTCTGCGTATTTTTGATACAATGTATTTCCACCTCAACTTGATTTGTTCATGTTGCATGTCGGAAAGTGCGTTAGATTTTTATTTTTCTACTGCTTTGTCCAAAGAACTAGCATACATTTGAATGCTTTAACTTGGCCACTCATGTTCGTAAGGATTTGACCTTTTCCTTGCAGTGAATTAAATAAGCTTTGGAAAATCCCTTACCACCACGATATTTAGAACACCTGAATACGTATATCGGCAACTAAGCTGTCACCTTCAGGAACTTGAACTAACTAAAATAACTTGGCTGATTAATACCAGATAAGTCCTTCACCAAGGCCAAAATTGAAATCCAATACATATTTAGGTGTTCTAAATACCGTGGTGGTAAGGGGTTTTCCAAAAGTTTATTTACTTACGAGGGCAGTCTTAAGTTTTTACAAAAACCAGGAAAGAAAAAAATTTGTTTGGAGCAAACTGTTTTATTGCTTCTCAAAATATTCGCCTTTAAGATTTATACACTTTTGCATGCATTCAAACCAATTCTCGAAACATTTTTTCCACTCTAGAGTTGGTATCTCAGAAACATGGTTTTTGAAGGCTTCAGCGGTTTCTTGAGATGATGACAATCGCTGTCCACGCATTTCATGTTAGACATTCGGAAGCACAAAGACGTTGTTAGGCGATAAATCAGGTTTACGGTCAATCGACTTTAATTCGAAGTTTTTCTTCTTCAAATAACCAATTGTTTGACGTGCTGTGTGAGAGCTGACATTGTCATGATGAAGAATGATGCGACGTTTTCGGTTGTTTTTCCTGATTTCGTCGATGCCTTCTGGCAAACAAGTTGTTGTATATCATACAGCGTTAACTGTTCTTCGATCCTCTAAACTAAACGACCTGTCCAGTACAACCGAAGAAACAAGTGATCATTTTCTAGGAAATGGATTGTTGCTGCGTTTCCGGTACATACGAATATATCTAAATTTCGTCATCTGTTACGATGTTGTATACGGGTTTTGCAGTTCCTCGGTCGCATTTTTTAAGCGTTTCCTTACACCAATTAACAAGAGCCTTTATTTGAGCTTTGGTCAAATTATCCGGAATTCATCGGGAACAGATTGTTTTCACAGCTAAATGTTCTTGCAAAATCGAATGTACTGCAGTCTTCGATATGCCTAGGGATGAATCTATCTCACTGGAAGTCACATGCCGATCTTCTTCAATCATGTTACGCACAACATCGATGTTTTTTGGAATAGCAACCGATTTTGATCGACCTTCACAAAATTCATCACTGACGGACGCACGACCATGACGAAATTCTACAAACCAATAGTAAACAGTCTTTTCTGATGGTGCTTCATTACCAAATGTTGAACAATATTCTATGCATTGTTTTGTGTTAGGCCTTTACTAAAATCTTAAAACAACATCCAACGATAACATTCACGTGATAATATTTCCATTTTTTCAGAAAATTGCTTTTTTTAAACGCTCACTACATACAAACGACTCGGTCAATTTCTAAGCTGCTACTGTTTTCACTATAACAAATGTCAAATTTTACGATAATAGTAATGACACATCTCAATAGCGCCACCTAGTAGTCTTTGTAAAAACTAAAAAGGCTACCCTCGTATAGCACCGTCTCCAATCAATCCTGTAAGTGTTTTGTTATACTAACTATGAAGGATAAATCTTGCAACCATACTGTGTCAAATAACAGGCTCGTATCTTGATTTTTAGTTATTAAGCACTGACACATTTCTTCTATCAAATCTCAGAATTCTTTAAGAACCCTGGAGCAGGATAGGCAATGTACCTTCTTATGGTAGGACAAACCGGAGTAGTCGCTGTCTAATTAATTTAAGAAAGCAGAGAACTACCGCTGAGTTAAGCATGGAGATCTTATGGAATTGATGATTTCTTTGATAGATGTCAACCCATGTTTCATGTTTATTACCTTCGCGCATAATACTTCTTGATGTATAATGCAATACATATGATGAATCTTGGATCCGTTATAAATTTCACTTTGTTTTTTGCAGTAATGTCACGAAACCATAGTTTTCCCCGGTCGTGAAAGAAGTTTCATCTGTAGCAACATAAGTTAATTTTGAGAGAGGTATATTGTATCTTTGCAGACATTTTTATTAAAACGTTATTTACATACGGTTATATTGGTTGGGCCGCAAAATATTATAATAATAATAATATAAGACAGTATTCGAAAACTCCCAGCGAAACATTTAACGAAAATCTATATTGATGTCTTCACTCAACAACAGCGTAAGAATTTTCCTCTGCCCGAACATGATTATTATTCAGATTAGCGATTCTGTTATTCGTAAAAGTAACTTCATGGGTAATTAGTATATTGGATTTGGATTTTTTGCAACATTCCCCTAGTATGAATATAACAAACACCTTTTCTGAAATATAATAAGGGTTGTACCCGCTGGATATGGTACGGTATACAATTGTGTAAATTTTAATTTTCATGTCAAATAAATAGCAGTTTATTGATTTTAAAGCAAAATCGCCTTTATCTCCGAAAGAGTTTACGAACATATATTGATTACGACTTTCCTATTAAAATTGAGGAGTACTGCACGAGGGTAAATTATCCGATCTGCTTTCTAACATCCTGTATAGAACTTGGGCAATACAACATGGTACAGTTATCCTGCATCTGTAAATCACATCGCATCTCTGTATAATATACCTTAAAGTACGGGCTGGTGAGGTGATATGTTGAATAATGTATTGACATGGCTTTGTTAGTTTTTTATCATAAAACAGGGTTCAATTCACATAAAAAAATAAACACTACTTTTAGAGCTGCAAGTAATTTCTTGTACCATCGAAAAACTATAATAATTTACTTGGCATTTGTAGAATACGAATTTGAGTATCCTTTCCGGTCGCTCCAATATTTAAGCACCGCCGGGAAAGGTAATCAAAAACAAGCAGCGTTCTTATTTTTAAGTACTTTCGTAAGTTCGGATAGTCCTCTTCAACTTCCTAGAGTTTATAATGATAATTCTGTTTCTATTATTTAATATTTTCCTACGAAATAGCGGTGCTTTTGACCGAGGATGATTGTGAAATTAAATTTCTGAATTACAAACTCCAGTGGATACAAGTTGAGGTATAACATTTAAGCGGGATTATGAATATTTGTATATTAATTCTGTATCTATTTTGAGTGTCTCAGGTTGTTTGGTAATACAAAGCGCGATTTAATCGTTAGATTTTGTGCGTAATTTACGCCAAGCGTGTATTCGTATGTAACAAGCGTTTAAACAAATCCGAGGCAAGTCGGATGTTTCCTGCTTTTGATCCCGTTAACGTAGATCGGAGCTTGATTAACTGTTAAAGGTCAATAAACGACATTGATTAGTCAAACAAGAAGCGGAGAAACGTCTAAGTGTGTAAACTAATAAGAAAACAACCTGCCTATACGGAAGGAACAGAATATCACGGCTTGACTATGGTTTTTTTAGCGCTGGTTATGGTTTTTAATGCTAAAGAGTATAAGAGTTACACCTGTCGTACTTTTGGACGCCAAGCCACTATAATTTATTATGCCAAAAATAAACTGAATTCAAAACAATAAGCATCTTCCTATTTGTTAACAATAATGCTATTATGTTCTGTAATTTCTTAAAGTAGTTTATGTCCTTATAGCAAAACCTTTAGAACTGTAATTGTTTGTTCGTTACAGGCGTTAAAGATTTTATCTGAGAAATTTATTTACAGCATTAAAACTTCCATTGTATATTGCCCTTCTGTCCCTTAATACCTGGATAGAACATGCGTTATATCAATATCTGAAATTTTTTGCACACAGCCAGCCATCTGATTGAAATCATGTTTTCCGTTTCTTGAAAATATTTCGCTCAAAATAATTTAGACTCCAATTTTTATGGCTTTTTGCGTCAATCTATAAAGCAACTGTAATATTAATACCAACTAAATGGTAATTACTGCGGGGTATAAAGTGTTTTACTATTTAAATACCAGCTTAACCACGAGCGGAGGTACTTGAAACAAGAACCAATCTTTTCTTGAGCTATTCTTGAGTTCCTGAAGAATTAACTTCATTTGTATATTTTTCAGCCTTAGTGCTAACATATCTCATGTTCTTAATAAAATATTCGTCTGGTATCTCTGAAACAGACTCCATGGGATTCAAAAGACAATTCGCCGGCCATTCTTTAATAATAATTGTCTTACATGTATGTAAAGTTAAACCTCGAGTTGTTCCCAGAAGAGGTTACATTAGATTTAAGTATCTCTGTATATGGAAGACATTATTACAACATTTACGAAAAAGAGACCAATTTTTATATCTAAGGCCATTTAAGCGCATACCATATTAATGCATTCATACTTATTCCATATCGCCTAAAAAATTCAAAATACAGAATTACCGCGTCTCCTACTTTCCAACAAGGGGTTTGTTTTGAATCTCGGCGCAGTCTAAATGATATTAATTGGTAAGTAAATTATTAAAAAAATAACTAGTTTGGCTGCTTAGCTACAATCAGAGCCATAAACGAAGAGAAATGAACAAACAAACAAGTATATTTTTAGCAGTAAATATGGTAATTTAAAACAAATTTGCAAAGAATACGTAGAGCGTAGCTCACGGATGCAGTTGCAACAAACGCAAGCACTATTTATCTATAGTTACAATTTAAGGAATTGGGATGGCTCAGTGGTAAAAGAGCTAGGCTTTGGAAGTAATAGTCCAAATGCTTTCCCATTCAAATCACTCCAAGGGTCGGAAATTTGTCTCTGCGAGGTCGGTACTAGGTTCTGGTCTCCATTTGCCATTGGGAATCAAATTAATGGCACTCCTCGTGTTACGGTCGCACTGGAGAAGCAACAAGACCGTAAACAAAAATACTCACCACACACCAGGCAGGTTAGGTATGGGTACGCAGCAACATGGTAACTCGCAGAGTTGGGCCCTGTTGTGAACAGCACAAACTAACCTAGCCTTGCCTTGACACTGGGTAAGCGATATAAACGAGGATCATGATAATGAATGAATGAATAATTATAATTTGAATTATATTAGCAAATATTGTGAAATTGCAATGTTGTTTCGCGTAGGTTGTTTATAATTCTATAAGTGAATACGCACTTTAGTTACGCTCATACAGATATAGTTACACGAATAACCATTAAACAAGTATTTTAAAATAATATTTAATTGTGTCCATAAATAATTTTGCTGAATACCACTTTATCTTCGAATATTCATCGGTTAGGAAACTCAAATTTCTCCCATATCTCTTCAGATCGTGCAAAGTTACGAGTGTGGGTATGATTTTATTGCTATAGTTATTGTTTGACACTATTGTCGCTATGCAACGACTGTTCATACTTTAAACGATGAATGCAAACCTCTCGGAGTACTACTACAGGATTATTAGAAAATGCTTGTAACTGTGATCATACATAATTCTCTAGACTTGTCTTTCTTGTTAGGTAATCAACACCATCAGACTAGACTAGATAATTTGTATAATATAATCTAATGTTTTGTAGAACACACATTGTAAAGTGTGTTTTCTAAACATCACATGCGTTTCCTAAGGCAATGCCAGAATATGAAACAGACAAACATCTTTAACAGAATAAGTTCAAAGTTATACAATTTATTTAGATTTTACAAAATCAAATAGAAGGTGCAATTACTTTTACTTTAATTACAGTTCAATATTATACTTTTAGAATAAGTTCGAGGTTCTGCTCAGAGTGATTAATGAACGAAGCACAAAAGCAGCAGGTAAAAATACAACCCCGAAAGATTTACTGAAGTAAACATGAGCATCAATTATCAAGAGATTTAAATAAATGAATATTTACAGTGAAAGAATCCAAATAAATGTAAAGTGTTTGTTTCACAATATCGAGAAATAACGATTGCTACAAGCTGCAAATTTAAAATAAGGTGTGATATAGCAAGGAAAGTAATCAGTTCAGTCGTTTAAAAGCTCATTTGCTTGATGTCAACCTCATATTATATTCTTAATATTTTTAGTAGAACATGTAATTCATGATGATCATCCCGTATAGTGAAATCGTATTGTGTTAACATTACGAAGCGAATCCATTGTACATCAGAATAAACAGTAATTTGAAGTAAACTAACATCCTGCTCTGAAAATCTATGTTTGAAATTACACAACCCTACACCGAACTGTTCACTTCGTAAATTTATGTTCATCTCGTAGAAAGAGATTTGTTTACTCCAGCCTAGAGATGAACGCAGTTACTGCTAACTCTACAGAGATTATTTAGCAGCAAATGTAGGTGCTATTTATTTTACTAGAAACCATATTATAAATTATTAATGAGGCCATCACTGAAGATTTCGCAAACTAAGACTGACACTGAAGTAGTGAATCAATCATACAAAATTCCAAAGCTAGATCTCTTGCAAAGTGAATCTTGAAACGCTTAACAGTATTTTTACTATTGTGAAAATGTCTGGTATCTTGACAGATAGCTAAATTGCGAGACTCATAAAGCTTGGTTTCCTCAAACGAGCATTCTAAGCAAATATTTTGGTGTGCGAGGAACATAAGCAGCTGAAAATGGAGAGCGCTGGTTTGGTACCTCCACTAAGGATTTAAATTTTTTTGGAAGAATCGTATCAAACCTGAGCTTCAGGTTAAAATTTGATATTTTCTAAATTGTGTAGCAACAAACAAATCTATGATTGGTTGTTCTTAAATGTGGCATCTGTCCGACAATTTTACTTCCTTCTTACATCAACTTACTGTGTAACACGTGACAACATAAATAGTTTCATAAATTAAGCTGGTACTATAAAATAATCATCTCATTTTATTATAAAAATAACTCCGTTGACTGAGTTGTAAAACCTAGCATGGAAAAGTTACACGCTCAAAGTATTATTCACATTTATGCTAAACTGTTTACAATTGATACCAAGAAAGCATAAACGAATAAAATGCTTTATGGAAACAGCTATTTCAATTACATTTGCATAAGCTTTCCGAGTGCATGCATGTAAAAACTAACATGCAGGACTGGTCACAATTACATATTACAAAGTATTTACATTTGCACTTACATTATAGTTATTGATAATTGATAAATTACTGGCGAAGAACTGGATTTTAAATATTGTTAAATAACTAGTATATTATTTATGCTACCTACCATAAACTTCTATAATTAAGTAACTTAACTGTAGTATTGCATGGGGTGCAGCTTCCAGCTACGATGGAAATGATGACCATCTTAAATAAACTTTCAGTATATTATTATTTACCTATTTTAATAAAATATAATGTAATAAACTATGAGGTGTGTTCAATTGAAACCCATCTTTGTTTTATAAAAATTTATTCAACAATTTAATTACAAATAATTACCGTCACAGTTAAGGCACCTATCCCATTGTTTTACTAACCAGCGTATACCCTGCTCTTAGAATTCTTGTGGCTGCTGATTGAAGAAGCCTTCCACAGCTATGTGTACTTCTGCGTCAGACTCAAAATGCCGACCTTTCAACGCCTTTTTCAGCGGTCAAAAAATATAGAAAATGCAAGGCAATTGATCCGGACTATAGGGTGGATGCTCTAAAACCCTCCACTTCCATTCCAGTATTGTCGTGCAGCAAAATGACTCCACGCGTCAGTTTTCCTGGATGTTTTCGTCTTATTGCTTGATGAAGCGTGTTCAAAGTTTCATTGTACAGATTTGCATTGACATTTACTCCAGGTGCCTTAAACACGATCAACAAGGGTCTCTCATGATCGAAAAAAATGTTAACATCACCTTGCCTGCAGATGGTTGTGCTTTCAACTTCTTCGGTGGTGGTGAATGTTTCCACTGCATCGACGATAACTTCCTGTTGGCTCGTAGTAATGGCACCAAGTTTCGTCACTAGCAACTATTGACAGAAGAAAGTCATCACCATTTTGCCTATAGTCTGTAAGGTGTTGCAGAGATAAACCCATTCACAAGCATTTTTGTTCATTAGACAAGAGACGAGGAATCCATTGCGAACAAACTTGATGTAATCCACATTACGAACAATACTATGGACAGATCCTACACTCCCACCAACAATTTCTAAAATTTCTCTAATTGAAATTCGACGATTTTCTCTAATAAAGTCATCCACACACACACACAAACATGCCATTTTGTTTTCTGTTAATGCAGTGGACCGTGCAGCTGGTCGCGGTTCACTCATAGTTCCGTCTTATCCATTCTTAAAATTTCGGCCCCATTCCTTCCGAGTTGGGTACGCAGCACATGCATTGCCATACATTGCTTGAATTCACGTATGAATCTGCAATGACACACCCTCAGCGCATAAAAATTGTAGGACCACACGCTGATCAAACTTGGAAGGATTTTCAACAACAAAATCGAAGTTTTAAAAGTCAGAAGCAAATTCAAACATCAGAAACTTTTTAATGTGTTGCTTACAAACACTACTAACAGTAACAAACGTCATTTGAATTATTACTAAGGCTAAGTTGATCAAAGATGGGTTTCAGTTGAACAAACCTCGTAAGTTTAAAGAAAAAGTAAATTTAAAAAAACATTTTTTTAGATTTGGTGCGTAGTTAGTTTATAATCATTAATTCCGTATCGCTTCTAGTGCTGTCGCCGAGAACGATAAATTTCTGGTCTGGTCTCATTTCGCTTACGAGAATCGAGGGAGACCCTCTCTATCTCTTGTCTCGCATTTTCGAGACGATATGGAAAATAACATTACGAGAAGCGACACTAGCTGAAAAGTAGACTCTCACTATATTTCGGCAGGATAAGGCAGCTACGAGTGTATGCAAGGTGTAATGTAAATGTAAATATAATGTTTAAAAAATAATAGAAGAATTTTACAAATGGAAGAAGCGGAAACTTTTAGGCATGTAAATCCAGATCGCAGACTTATCGTCGTAATCATTTTGATTTTTGGGCCTATTTCAATTTTTCGGAAGATTGAAGTTAAAGAAAACCACTGTTCAAACACAAATGGAAGAAATTCACATAAGCTACACCAAATAATATAGTCCTATATAGTTGTGTAGACAAAATTGTTTATATTTCATAAATCATTGTGTAACACCCAGGGAGCGGTTGTTTTTATGTAATTTTGCGATTTTATGCAACCGGTTCATTATATTATATTACTGTAGGTGGCATTAGTGGCGTTAGTAAAGCTACCGCAGAAAATATGATTGTAAGGGTTACACATGCAACTGATAATTTAAATCCCATATTTTTCTATCAACTACGGCTACTGACGTTGACAGACGTCTTTTACATTCCCCCGGCATTTAGTAAACAAACTATAGGTATCGTTGTTTAACTCACTGTTTTTAAGATAAAGGTTTCTTTGCCGCACACCATTGCACGGAACTTGCCAAACATTCTTAAGACCCAGTGGTAGTTCACCAGTAAGAATTTGGCCGATACCTAACCAACAGGATTAAAAGACGCAATAACGTTGTCGGGTAGATTTATCCACCTGACAAATGTCACAAACTTTTATCGGAACATTGAAAGACTTCGATAATGTAAGTATAACCGAAGGGATATACTACTTATTTTATACACGGTGTCGTACCTTGAAATGTCTTATCCTCTTAACATTCCTAAGGTTTATCTGCAAGGGTGATTCAATGTGTACCACAAACATCAGCAGAGTTTGAAAAATAAATTTGTTAATATAATAGAACAATTTTATAAGATTTAATTTAATATAGACAGTGAGACAAATAATTCATTTAAGTAAAACTATCACACAACAATAAATTTATCGTTATTATTTTTAATTTTTATGGTACCTAAGTATCTGCGTATATTAAGAATTTTTAGTTCTTGAACTAATTCCGTTCTTGATCACATAGTAATTCTATATAATGTAGATGCTAATTTCTCTACGAGAAATTCTAGAATCTCGGAGAAGAGTCTGACTTTATTTCTCGTCTCGCAATTTCAAGACGAGACGAGATTCGTATTATTTCTCGTCTCATGGGAACACTATTCCCTTTCTTTGGCCTTTACTTTTTTTCCAAAACACCATGTTACTACAATAGCAATCTGCAAGCTTCCTTTACGTGCAGCGCTAATATTATTCATAAGTACTTTTGTGCATCGGAACAGTACCGCATTCGATTGAAGTAGAAAAAGTCTATTATACATTTAATAGTTGCAATACTGAAAAAGATTTACTGCAACGTGACATCTCCGAAACAACCTTCGCGGAAAGCATTACGCTGAAATCGGTTTCTAGTTAAGAGCAATATATATTTGCTTTTTTAAGTATAACTTTCCCATATTTACATTACTTGGATGTATTATTATTATGATTATAGTAAATTAACAATAATTATCTAATAGATAGAACATCATTTCGAATTAGATCAAATAGCACAAACACGCGAATCTTAGCAATATTCTCCGTATGCTACTCCAGCTGCTTTAATTGCGGACGGCGGCCCAGCGATTTCTACAGTTACGACTGCTAGATAATGTCCAGGAAATATTCTGTCCATAAGCATACTAAACAGTAGTAAATATCAGCAAACATTTGAGGTAGTTTGAATCTGGGTGAGGTAGTTCATGGTAAAACGGTGACATTGACAGGGGTTGTAGTGGTATTGTTCGTGAAAGTACGTTGGGATACCAAGTTAGCCCACACAGTAGTCCGTGACTGTTGAATTTATTGCTTGTGCTTGAAGATGCGGTTCTGACTTGTTGTAATGTATATGCAATTTTACAGTTTTAATTTATTGTAATTGTTGTTAATAAACAGTTATATAAATTTAAGCATGCCATATTAGAAAAAAGTATTCGTGTGTCTAGATTTTGGTCATTTAGTAGATGTTGAAGGAATAAATGTCTTCAGATTATGGCAAACTAAGAATATTCCAACAATGAAAGGTGAATCCCACGGAAGGAGGAAATGTTTGTTGAATTTTTGCAGGGTTATGCTGAAAGAAAATGTCGGTATTATGTATACGGAGGAGCGACAGAAGCTGATTGTAATTCAACATATAACAAGTACATTACCGGAATTTGAGCAGCATATTCTGATATAATTTATGAAAATATCGTAAAGGTTGCGTTCTAGTCCATTAAATCAGTAGTTAAAAGGTGAAAAAACGAAAGCATGCTAGCAGAACCACAATGGTTGCTATTTCTTTTAAAAAATTAATAAAGTTGGGGTGTTACAAACTTGGGTCGGTAATCCTAGGTTTAAATGGTTTGTATACCAAACTGAAGCGCATTTCATTCTTCACAATGCACTTTCCACTGTCTACACTGTCTACGTAGTTAAAATTCGTAGTAATAGCGGTTTTTGCACCCTATTTATAAAAAATCATAGTAAAACTAATCGAATGGCTATTTTATTCCTTAAAATGAGATATATACTGTATAGTATTGTATTGAACCACTATGACCTCAAACCGCCGACATGCTTTCACCAAATACACTTTATAGAGAAACATCAGGACAATGAAGCAAAATAATATTTTAGGGCGTTTATTAAAAGAAATTGTTTTGTGTCGACCAGAAAATAAGTACATAGTGTATACTTCCACCCAACTTAGTTATTATTTTTTAAAGAACCCTCTAAGCCTAGCGCGGTGTTGCCATGGATTCAGCTAGTATATAATTGTTACAAATAACCTACATTATTTTCATAATTTTGTTTTATGTTAAAGTTCTAGCGGCTTTGAAGGAACCTCTTCCGCTTAACCCCAGTTGTACTATTTTATACTTATGTGTGTCTAACGGAATATGTAAATTCGTTAGCGTTTCCTTATTTACATTTTCCAAAGATTTGTGTGGAACTGTACAGAAAAAGAAATATTTGGATTAATTTTTGGCTGCTTTCTGTACATAAACTTGTTGTTATAACCATCATATTTTTGTCTACTTATTGGTGCATCTACAGCTTTGTTATCAGCTCTCAAAAGTGAATGTTATGTAGAGAAAAAAGTCTTGTTATTATATACATTTACACAATTTTCATATTACTTTTATACCAATAACGCATTAAAAATGCATCTTCTTAATGTGTTTGTTTCATTAGCAACAGGAACAGAATTCGATCCATTTATAACGAAAGTGTAATTAAAGAGGGTATGCACCCAAATATCGATTAAACAGCCACGAAAAGAGAATTATGTTGCTACGTTGCCTCAGCTGTTAAGTACATTTTTTAATTAAAATTCGTGTTATTTCATATCAGATGCAAACATGGAAGAAGAGAAAAAATTGTAAGAAACACGTTAATTAAGGGTTTGCAATCCGGTAACCTACACACTGCGTTCGTATCAAAGTATTTTGTACAGAAATAACGTCACGTTCCTTTTTCTGTGATAAGCGGTGGAAGTATAATGAGCAAACCTTTTTGCGAAAATTCTATGAGGGGTTCCTAGGAAATGTGCCACATCCTGGCCGAGAGCCAACTCCGGCTAATTTATTTACGAGCCGGGGTAAGACGACACTCACGGAATACTTCACGTGAGATCTTCATTTATTTAAATTAGTCTGCAAAGTGATGCGTACTCCGGCGTTTCGTGGCGTTTCCTTAATTTAAAACTTAATAGCAAAGGCAATACCAAATATTTGTGACTGTACGGACATTGTCTTGCTTCCTTATGATTCCATAATTTATGTAAATGATTACCTGCGGCTTTCGTAAGGCTTTTTTGATGATAATATTTTCTACTTAGCAAGCTAATCACAACTTTGAAGTATGCATTTTTAAAGCCTATAATATAAATTACTCTGCAATGGTACTTTGTTAATATATTTTCTGGGGGTTTCAGAAGTGTGTAAATTACATTTTAGTATGTATTTACTGAAGAGATTTTGAAATTAGCGCATTCTTAGCGGTTTGCCATCATAAGACCGATTCCCTGAAGCATGATTTCCCCAATGCGCTGCTCCACGAATGCTCTAGTTAATAGAATAATTAGCACTCATTAAAGAAATTAAGCTTCAGCATTACTAACTTAATCTGAACCACTCCAGCAACAAAAGAATGAAGCACTTCTACGTAACGCAAGAATTTGACGGTGCAGTTTTAGAGGAAAGTGTGCATCTGGGACCTGTTTGGGTTTTTTGGAATATGGTTATGGAAAATATTATTATGAAAATATACCGCAATGTAAGAGTAGGTGAACAGAGAATTAGGTATACCTGCACTGGAATATTTCAGGAACTATCATATACAAACGTGTGCTATACACATTTAAGCATATCACACTTGTATATTTTGAATATTATGTCACTGTTTTTCAACTTTTGAAATATGGCATTGGAATATCAACATGTATACATGATGTACTAATGCCTAGATTGAACTAAAAGAGTGCGTAGATTAGTATTAACATCTAACATCACAGAAGTCACTATATATAAATTGGAATCTACTGAATGCTTGTTAATTGTTTCAAAGTTTTTTTTTCATGCTAGTTAACCTTCAGTTTTCTACTTCTATATCTATCGTATATTGATATACCGTTTTACAAATGATTTATAGCTGTTAAAAGAAGATATTGCTGAAAATCCGAGGAATGAAACGTTGCCTAGTCCACATTTTATGCTAGTGTTTTCGAGCATAGATGTGGTTCGATGTTTTTTGAAACCTAAAAACATTGTTGAAAGGCGAGTTTGTTGAGAATCTAGAAAAGAACTTTATTACTGGTATCAGAAAATGGCATAGGACAAATAAGATTCCTGAAATGTTTTAATTGGCCAGATGGCAGGGTTGTCGGGGAGATGGATAAATAATAAGAGAGTTTTTTTTTCAAAAAGAATAAAAGCGGCGGATGTGTTTGAGAAACACTGTAATCCGAGCTTATATTTGAAATTCTAAATCATTTAATAACAAATGTTAATTTGGTATGGTTTATATTAAGGCATTGTAATATTATAAAACTATTAAACTGGACTTTGTTGGGAACTTGGAATCTTTTATTTGAATACTGGTAGAGATTATGACAACGTGGTACGAAGGTGATATGAAGGTATGGAGTTATAATTATTGAGCGACCCAGAGATCCTATGAGAGCTAGACCGGTAGAAAATTGAAGTTTGGTTTGACAGAAGCTATTACTGTATTGGGGATGTACGTAGCTAATTGTACACGATAATACTGTTATCACTGGTAAAGAGCAGTTATTATACATAGCAATATATTGCTGTGTTATTTACCCTATGTAATTTGTGTTGCCTATCTTATTCTGAAGATGCGAGCTGCAATGTCTTGTGCAACGTTAGTTTGTATGGGTTCACAAACAGCTAACATGCATAAGCCGATTAAGTATTATTGTCGTGGCAAACAAAATACATCAAGATCAAATCCTTGTCCGCCCCAAGATTTGAATAATATAAGCACACGGCCCTGTTTAGGCAGGCAGGGCCTATGAACAAATATGGCTCAAACTTCTAGAGCAAATGCTTGTAAAAGCAGACAAGCTATAAGTCGGACCTTACCTGATAATGCTGGGTGTAGTTCCCAAATGACGACACGGTCTAAGCCGAAAGTAAATTGTAATATTGGCAGTTCGAGAAACTGGGAAAGCGTGCATTTCAAAATTTGAGATTATTTTTGGAAATTTTAAGAGATTTCAGTCTTGTTCGGGCGCTTGAAGGAAGAGCATGTATTTATAATTGTTCTAAAATTAAATGTAAGACCATTTCAGTCGATTTTGGTTAATTTTGGGTGGAGTCAAATGTTTATTTATCATGTAACTTTTGGAGGTTACGTTTATTTGTAAATCATTTGAGTGCAAACAATGTTCATTTAATTTCAAAGTTGAATAGTGTAAAGTGTTTTATTAATAACAATAAAACTTATCTGCTATTTATTCATCGAAGTTGTGTTATAATTTATAATTTATAATATAATATAATAATAATTTATATAAAACAAATTAAAAGTGATTTTCTTATTTAAGAAATTATGGGAATTTAACTTACCTGTGCTGCTTTGTGGATTTCTGGGTGTTTCTTGAAGTGTTTTCACTTCGATATCGGCACATTTGTGAGGGAAGCTGATAGTATTACATCTATAACGGTCACCGCATAATCAGGAAGTGACACATTTCGAGATCGTGTGTTTGCATCAAGGTCAAAATATTACAACCGTATGCAGATCATTGGAACTAATTTGTGGGATATGGTTTGTTTCAGCACCATTGTAGAAAAAAGAAATAAGAATTGCAGGTATATGTATCTATTTAAATAATATTGGTATATGTATAGCTATCATGATTGGGAAGCCACGTAATTTAATATCTTTATTATTACCCTGAGATGTCTCATAAAAATATATGCGTTTGCAGATTAAATTTAAGTTCTTCGTCTTATCAATAATTAATTTTAATTAAATTAATGGACAATAATATAATAATTTTATTTTATTAATAACTACATACAACATATAAATTTGGGCGCAACCAACGTGGAAGTTAAGTTTGTAAATTTATTTATATTAATAATTATTGTTACAACTATTAAGGGAAATTACATAGCAATATATATATATATATATATATATGCTGTGGTTGGTTTCCAGGAATTCTTCCGCGTAGCAACTTCTTGGTCCTGAGATGGACCGGGTTGGTTGTCTTGACGACGTTTCGG
>JABXWE010050468.1:0-36544 GCA_014611495.1 Limonius californicus
GTCGAGGATGCAACGGGGATACGGAGACGGCAGAACACGTCCTGTGTCACTGCCCAGCTCAGAGGGTCCATGTTGGGAGACTTTTGGCCGAAATTCTCAACACACCAGTTGCGGATGTCCTCAAGTACATCCAAAGGATTCCATGGCTTGGGTGATGCCCAAATTGGGGAGGTGCTGAGCACCACAATGGGCCCACCTATGTGGCCTTAGTGCACGTGCGGTAACTCACTCTTCCAGATCTTACAATGGCAATGACCACAAGGTAGAAGAACACCGATTGTCCATCCAATTTTTACTTACAATGTATGATATAATCAACAACCTTTTCAACAAAAGTCGACCGTGAAAAACAAAACGTTTGTGTTAGTACAAGTACTTAATAGTCATGAAAGCATAGTTCAGTTGCTACAATTATTTTGTGCTCCTGAGCACAAAATACTCACTCCTGAATGCATATATTAACATACGGAACTAGTTATAAACTTTTAGAACACCGCATTTACAATAGAATCAGTGCAAGTATTTTGGATAAAATTCCAACTAGCCAATCATGTTTCCGACGCAGTCGAAGTTGCAATGACTAATTTTTAGCTCTAGCTACGCATATAGAGGCAGAATATGAAAAACGTCTTGAAACTGGAACGGCCTTCATAGATCTCACAGCAGCCTGTGAGACAGTTTGGAGAACGAAAGATATGGAAATCCTCGGTCAATATTTCCAGCACTGGTGCTTAACTCCAAGTACTTACTACTAAAAAGGAAACTAGTTGTTTCCATCTAAATAATAGGGTGGCAAACTCCACCTTAAATGTATCTTTAAATGGTATAAAACTTCCTCATAACCCTAATCCGAAATATCTAAGGGTCACTTTAGACAGAACACTTTCGTACAGGAAACATCTAACCAATGTTGCTGCCAAATTAAAGACCATGAATAATATCCTACGTAGCCTCACCAGCACCACTTGGGGCACATCTGCATCGACGCTGCGAACGTCAGCTTTTGGATTAGTATATTCCGCTGCCAAGTACTGTTCCTCTATCTTGCAGAAGAAAAAGCACTCCCATGTACTGGCTACCAGCCCTAAGCGATATTGAACCACCTGGCATCCGACAGTGTAGTGCTCTTCTACGTGAGTAATCAAAAAGTTCTAAAAATCACTATCTTCCAATCCAGATTGACACCACTGGTACTCAGTTCCAACGTCTCAAATCTAGAGCTCCAACAGCGACAACAGCAAAAAAATTTAAAAGTGAGGTCCTACACCCCTTGAAGGAATTTTAACTACAACGCCGAAGGTTAGAGCTCCCGTATGTTTGTTCTCACACCAGGTTGTCGCATACCAAATAAATGACACGTGGTGATGTGGTGAGCATTATTATCCCTGGTTCATTCGAACGCAGGTACCCAATTATTTAAAGCAACTGGATAGGCCGCCCGCCAAGCATCGAGTCGGGGGTTTGAACTACCGATCTTCCGCACCGAAGCTCAGTGCTCTAACCATTGGACTACACTGGCGATTAACAACAAAATAATTATTACTGTATTACATCGATTATAAAACGCATGTTCTTTCCTATTTCTGCGCCTCTGTATTTATAGAGCGTCTTATATTCGATGGCTACTTACCAACGTACTGGTAGCTGACGAGGAGATTTCTGGCTTACAAAAATAATGGTGCGTATTATAATCGATGTAATACGGTAGATACAAATTACAATAGCGATGCAACCTGGTATAGAGAATGGAACGAACAAGCCTCACAGGAATGTCATAGACTATTAGATTCAAGATAACCGTTAAACGGGTTTGATTTATTACGTAAAACCTGGGCAACGCTAAGGAAATTCAGGAACATTTATGAAAGAAGTGCTGACGCTTTTTAAAAATGGGACCTAAAATACCACACCTGAATGTGGCTGCTATGCTGAAAGACAAACAGTTCACCATATAGCCTATGAATGCAGATATAGAACATTCAGTAGCACAAGGGGCGACATTCTTGTCACTAAGTGTTGCCCAATAGATAAATAGGCTTGACAAAATTGTACAACTAATATTTGGTCAAACTTGTTTGTCAAGCCTATTTATTTATTGAGCAACACTTGGCGACAAGAATGTCGCCATAAGAAACATTGGTTCCAGAAGAGCCATATTGTCGCATGGACTTTGAACTACTCATGCTCAGCGTGCAAAGTGTCCATACGATAGTGGGTGATTATTTATTAACTTTATTATTGGAGATCCAAGCTGCAGAAAGCAAAAAACGGCAACCAGAACGAAATGAAATGGAGATGGGAAGGCTTTTATCCGCAAACAAGGTGCCTTAAGTGGGGCCAGAGCTCATTCTAAACATGAACTCCGCGCTTGCAACGTCGGTACAGAAAGAAAGTTTCTATCCCCGAGTGTACTAGGCCCGTAACGTCAATCTTTCGTCTCACATATACGTTAAACGTAATATCTGGAAACGTTATGTAATTAACCCCTCAATAGTATGAATTATTTAATCCTAATTTTCCAATTCAAAATATAAGGAACCTGCACTCTGTTTGGCATTAATAAAAATACCCCTTGGTATTTAAAAATAATTAAAAATAGTTCTTTATCAATAAAAAGAAACGATAACATTTGGGCAAAATTATAAAGCATTGTATTTACAAATTGCGGTTATAAGTGTTTCCAGTTTAAACATTTTGTAAATGAATGAAAACGTTTAAGGTTTTATACGGAGTGTCCCAACTAAATTAGTTCACCTTGAATAACTTTGTAAATGATCAAATTTGAAAAAAATCGTTTTACGGGTTAACAATAGTTTAAAGGGGACATCTGTTACCATACAAATTATCTACCTTACTTAATGCCTCTAACTAACTCCAAAATTTTTAATGACAGGAGGTCGCGCGTTGGTTTATTTTTCAGTATTCATTTGGATTTTAAAGCGTAAAGACGTACGGGTCACCGCTCCGAACGCTAGAAAGTTCAAGTGCTATCGCTATCGCGCGTGATAAATAAAAGGCCGTATGGCCAGCAATAACTTTTATGCTTATTCTTATACGTTAAAAGTAAAAATTCCAACAACTAATCCAGCTCTAACGCAGGTGAGACTATCTTAGGGGGTTAGCCCCAATGGCTAACTCTCATAATTATGTCACTGGGAATTATGCCCCAACAAATATGCCAATCTACTCGTATCACGAACAACCACCACAAATACAATATGCACAACAACCAGGATCTTTCTCACAGCCAATGCTACCGATGTTGACGCAAAATCCCCAGTTCTTTAGCCAACCCCAATTAGTCGCCCCGGTACAACAACCGGGCCAATTTTACCAAACAGCCCTGGAATATCCACCATTGCCAAACCAAACCGACAATAGCTGGCACCTATAGTTGTACACAACAAAAAAAGACTACGAAGTCCAGAAGAAGACAAACATACAAAACAAACCAAAATTAGTGATTACTGGCTCGGTACTCCAATAACAACGAAAAATAAATATGGAAGTCTTGCAGAAGGCGAAGACGATAAAAGCGAAAAGGGAAGTGAAGACATGGAAACAGAAAATAAAAACGAACCAAAACCGCCACCTATCTTTGTTACAGGGGTAAAAAACATAGAACCACTCATCACTCTGTTAAATCAGATAGCCAAAGATAAGTACACTGTTAAGGCCTCAAACAAAGAACAAGTTAAAATACAGCCAAGTATAAGTACAACTTATACTGACATCAGAAAATCACTAGAGAGTAAAAACACTGAATTCTACACATACAAGCCTAAGCAGGAAAAAAGCTTCAGAGTTGTTCTTAAAAACATACATTATTCAACGGATACTAAAGCAATTAAGGAAAGCATTGAAGCTCTAGGTCACAATGTAACTAATGTTTGGAACGTCAAACAAAAAAACAAACCACTCTCCATGTTCTTTATTGATTTAATTCCTAAAGACAATAATAAAGAAATTTATAATGTTCGGCTCCTAATGAACAATGTCGTGCAATTCGTCGCACCCTATGTAAAAAAAGTAGTCCCCCAATGTACAAGATGTCAAAGGTACGGGCATACGAAAAATTTCTGCCACCAAAATCCGCGCTGCGTAAAATGTGCCGGAAATCATCTAACCGCAAACTGCCTTAGAAAAGTGAAAGATAGAGATGTCAAATGTGTAAATTGCATGGAAAACCACCAGGCAAATTACAGGGGTTCTGTCATCTATAAGCAGCTGAAGCAACAGACATTTCCTGCACTACGTCAAAGAAATAATGCTCCAATAACTAGAACGGTACAGACAGGGATTTCATATACCCAGATGGCTAGGCGATTCTGAAATTAGTATTTGATTTCTTGTGTGTGTTGGCATAAACCATTGGCGTTCCAGGTTGCAATTTTATATAATTGAGCCATTGTATTATTTCTGGAGCAGGGTAGTTATAAGGTTTAACATTGAACCCATTTGTTCCATGAGGAGCTTCATCATGTTTTTTAATTCCGACATGTCATTAATCTGTTGTGGCGTTGCTGGTTGAATTGGTTGGTTTGTGTTGTTGATAAATTGAGTTTGTTGTGATTTTTGCGCTTTACCAACAGAAGTCATGTAAACATCCCTAAATATAACATCTATAGCACAAATCACCCAGATGGGGGTGGCCATGGAGGGGCAGCAATAATTATAAGGAACAACATTAAACATCATGCACTAGAGAGATATAAACACAACCACTTGCCAGCTGCTAGTATTGCGATAGAAGACTACAGTGGGAACCTAACTATCTCAGCAATCTACTGTCCCCCCAAGCATAATAACAAAAAAGAGCATTATGAGCACTTTTTCAACACTCTGGGCAGCAGATTTATCGCCGGAGGTGATTACAACGCCAAGCATCCCGAGTGGGGGTCAAGATTAGCAACGACTTAGGGTAGGGAACTAATAAAAGCTATGAAAGCAAATAACCTAAAACAGTTATCTGCTGGTCAACCTACATACTGGCCAAGCGACCCAAGAAAGATCCCAGATACAATAGACTTTTATATCACAAAAGGCATAAATAACAAACAAGTCAAAACTGAATCAAGTTTGGATTTATCTTCAGATCATACACCCGTAATAATTACTATATACTCGAAAATCCTAGAGAAATCAAAACAACCTACACTCTACTCCAAAAAAACAGACTGGAAGTAATTTAGAGCTACACTAGATGATATAATTGTAACAAACGTATCACTTAAAACGGAGCAGGAACTGAACAGAGCTGTTGATAATTTAACAAAGGCTATCCAGAACGCTGCATGGCAAGCCACCGTTGATTCGACCAACACAAAAATAAAGGAAGAACCCCCAATAATAGTTAAACAAAAAATAGCCGAAAAGCGTAAAAGCAGAAAGTTCTGGCAAACTACAAAATCAGAAGAACACAAAAGGAAATTCAACAAGGCTACTAGAGAATTAAAACAGCTGCTTCTTAATCTAAAAAAACAAGGAATCCAACAATACTTGGAGAACCTGGCGCCCACAGAGGCCAGCGATTATTCTCTGTGGAAAGCTGTAAAAAAGTTAAATAGACCACTACAGACAGTGCCACCTGTAAGAGATGAAAATAACAGATGGACGCGGAACGACAAAGAAAAAGCTGATGTTTTTGCAAATCACATTAAGAAGGTATTCCAACCCTTCCCAACAACCTCCACTCCAGAAGAAGATGGAGAAATCCAAAACTATCTTGATGCACCTCTCCAACTCTCACTTCCTATCAAAAAATTTAGAGCGAGTGAGGTAAGATCAGTGATCAGTAAAGAGATCAACAGCAGAAAAGCTCCTGGGTTTGACTTGGTAACTGGGAAAGTTTTACAAGAAACATCCAAAAAATGCCTAGAAGCCATTACACAGATTTTTAATGCCATCCTCAGACTGAGCTATTTCCCAAACCAATGGAAAGTAGCCCAGATCATAATGGTCCCAAAGCCAGGAAAAGACGCACACTTGCCATCATCATATAGGCCCATTAGCCTGCTACCAGCTTTGTCGAAGGTATATGAGAAATTCTTCCTAAAGCGCCTGAAGCCAATATTGGAAGAAGAAAATTTAATCCCCAACCATCAGTTCGGATTCAGGAACCTACATACCACAATCGAACAGGTCCACAGAATTGTAAAGAAAATTAACAACGACCTGGAAGGGAAAAGATATTGTTCGGCCGTCTTCTTAGATGTGAGCCAAGCGTTCGACAAGGTCTGGCACGACGGCTTACTCCTTAAACTAAAAAAACACTTGCCTCACAACTTCTACCAGATCCTCAAGTCATACCTCTCTAATCGTTACTTCCTGGTAAAACATCAAGAAGAGTATACAGATCTACATCCCATAAAATCAGGAGTCCCACAGGGTAGCGTTCTGGGTCCCGTACTGTATCTAATATTTACGGCTGACCTTCCTACTACAAGACTTACAACAACGGCCACATTTGCGGATGATACCGCAATACTTGCTTCACATGTCTACCCCGCTGCAGCATCTAGAAACCTACAAACTAACCTAAACAAAATCCATGATTGGCTCAGGAAGTGGAGGATCAAGGTAAACGAGGCCAAATCAAACCATATCACATTTACCTTGAGAAAAGAGACATGCCCGCCAGTTACCTTAAACGGACAACCAATACCGCAGACCGATGATGTGAAATATGTCGGTATACATCTAGACAAGATTAACATGGAGAAAGCACATCTTTACTAAGAGGAAGCAACTAGGGTTGAAGCTTAACAAATTGTATTGGTTGATGGGAAGGAAATCCCAACTCTCAATAGGAAACAAAATCCTAATTTATAAGTCGATACTCAAGCCGGTTTGGACTTATGGGCTCCAACTCTGGGGATCTGCGGCGAACTCAAACCTCGAAATTCTGCAAAGGATCCAGAACAAGGTGTTAAGAATTATAGCCGGTGCTCCATATTATGTGCCAAACTATGTCATACATAGAGACCTCCAAATTCCTACCATCCAAGAAGAAATCAAAAGTGTGAGTGTAAAATATCGTGCCAGTTTAACACACCATTCTAATATTCTAGCCACACAACTATTAGTGGATATGGGTGTCAGACGAAGGTTAAAGCGTTTCAAGCCCTCAGACTTAATGGCCAGATTTGACTAGTGTTGTGTTTGCAATTTATCACTGTTAGTCTCAACAAATAAGCATGTAGTTATGTTAGTTTTAGTAAAGAAGGTGTTTCACTGGAAACATCTTCACATGTCATTATAGTAAGCAGTCATACCAATTACTTATTGTCTAACTAGACAGATTGTAAGATAATAAAGTTATAAAAAAAAAAAGTTTATTTTTAATTTCCGATGGGCATGGGAAATGGTAAATAAGAATTTCAAAAAAGTGTTCAGGAGATTAGGTACTCAACACAACAATAACAGAACACAAAAAAATACAATATTTGTTTTTTAACCCCTTGGTTACTGGTCGCATTTGTGCCGGCGCCCGCGTTATACATTGTATAATTTTTCGCTGTTGCTAGGTTACTTAATAAACTGAACATTCTCTAAATTTTTTTTTACCATTTCCCTAGGGGATGACGTATAGTGGATGACTTACATGGTAAAAGATGTCCCCTTCAAACTACCGTTGACCTGTCCCGCCGATTTTTTTCAAATTTAATGATTTACAAAGTTATTCTGGGTAAACTGTTTTAGTTGGAACATTCTGTACATATGTTTCCCCAAATATATCAAAGTTACAAGGTGGACACACTTATTAATCACTCCATATACTGTATTTACAATTAGTCTTACAACTTTTCAAATACACTGTGTAGTTGTTTATATTTAAAATGTTTTTATACAGGGTGTCTCACGACGTGAGGTCATTATTTCGTAACCCTAATCGTTCTGATGCCGCAAAAATGCGTCTCCTAAGATCTTCAACGGTCTCTGATGGTGTTTTGTATACCATATCTTTCATATGGCCCCACAAGTTATAATATAAACAAGTTAAGTTCGAAGATCTTGGGGGATAGTGGTGCTGTTCTCCTCTACCAATTACACGTCTTTCAAGTCGTTAATTCAAAAATTGTTTTACACGTAACGGAAAGTGCGCAGGGGCACCATCGTGCTGGTACCACATACCATGTCTGATCGCCAGAGGGACATCATCTAACAATCCTCACAAATGATCCTGTAGAAAAGTCGGCGGTTAAATGATCCTCAAAAACGAATGGACCAATGAGCCTGTTATCAATAATTCCAGACCAAATATTCACTGAAAACTTATGTTGATAATTTGACACTGATTCTCCAAATCCCAAGAGTGGCTGTTCTTTCTGTTCTTTAATCCATTCCTTGTAAACGTTGCCTCATCGGTAAATAAAATTCCGTTACGTAGGTTTCGATTTTAAATGATCCAGCGGCAAAATTCCATACGATTAGCGAAATCTGTAGGCAAGAGGGCTGGAACAGGCTGGATATGAAATGGATAAAAACTGTGACGTTTTAATGTTCTCCAAACTCACCGTTGTGGTACATTAACTTGTGCAGATGCACAACGAACAGAGGTGCTGGGATTATTTTCAATTTCTCACAGTATGTTGTCCTCATTTTCCAGTACTTACTGTATTGGACGCTCAGTCGACGGTTTCGGGAAAGTTCCTTGTTCACGTAGGTGGTTGTGCGCTCGTGAAAACTCGTGGGTCTGGTAGTCGCCGATTTGGAAATCTCAACCCATATTCTCGACCAGCTGCTACCGAGTTTCCATCACAAATACCGTACATGTAATTTATATTGGCGTACTCTCGCATTGTAAAAGTAAACATTATCAATACTGTTAATAAGGGCAAGCAGAGAAATGGACTTTAAGTTGCTTTACTGTTTGACATAGAAGTAAATATCATTTCCATAGTAACGTAGACAGTTTGTTTCAAATACCACTTAAAATCATTTATTGTTTCTTTTACCCATTTACTAGTCGATTCAGAGAAAATGACCAGTCTTTAGTCTCGACTTCTCTTCACCTCTCACGTCTTGGGATACCCCTATATATGCCGTGTAATTTGTTTAAAAATAAATATTAATTAAATTATATAATCGCCCCACTTTGTAATATTATAAACATAAATAAACCTTCACGTTGGTTGCGCCCAAAATACAAATTAAATTGAATTGTTTGTTAATCGAAGAACTTAATTTCCCATTTACATCAGCATATATTATAATAAAAAATCTCAGGATTCTAATAAACATATTAGTTTCGTGGCTTCTCCAAAGATAGTTATCTAATTACAATAATGCATAAAACAAATACATACGTAAATCAATTGTGAACTTATCTTTAATCTGCTTATTGTTGAACGGACCTTACATCACGATTTCTTCAAAACTGCAAACGGTTGCTATTTTGCGCCCTTTCTTATACTGTTGTTTCATCTCGACACGTCGCTGATAGCATCCAGGATTGTTGACATGCGGTTCTTACCACTTTTCTTAGTTAAATGTTGTCAAAATCCAATGGAACACTTCAATTACTGTGGTATAAGTGCTTCCAACAAAGCAGGTAAGTTACTTTAATGTATTAATATTTTAATTCAACAAAAATTGCTTTCTACAAATTATAACTTGATTTAAATTTCAGGAAACTTTTTAGTAAATTAAACACTTTCGGAGAGTTACTCAGATACGATTTATTATTATTTTCAACACACAACGATCACATCACATAAATAAATTTTTTAAATTCAATTAACAATGTTTGTAATGACTTTAACCTCAAAACCACAATGTAAACAACAAATTCTGGCTACGTCCTAAAATTTGCCAAACTCGACTTTAATAGAGTTTTATATTAAATTCGGAGCAACAAAAATACGTGATCATACCTTGAACAATTACAACAGACTAAATTCCAAAATTGGGCTCAAAAATCACCTTATACTTTAAAATGCACCAATAACAAACTAGAGAATAATCTCTGCGATCAACATATGATTTACAACATTTAAAACTTGCTAATAACAATCTTAATACTTTAAATTTCAATAAACAAAATTCATATATGTGATCTTCACAAAATTTAGAAACTTTTGATACTAATTAAATAAAAATTCAAGACAAAACATTTACATGTGGTTAAAATTTCAAATTTACATAAATTTCAATTACAACTTCTCAAAATTATTAAAAACAGAAATATTAATCATTAACAAATGTACATTAACACAGATACACCCTTTTTATCTAATAATAACAGTATAAATAAGCAATAACCAATTTCTAACCTCAAAATAATATTTCCCTCTAATTTCCACAATTTATAAATAAACAATATAACTCATAACAACAAAACTACTTCCAAAACTTCCTTTATACAGTACATCAACTAATTAAAACAATAGTAATCTCTTGCAATACAAATCAAACTTTATACACACCAATTTGAAATATGTAAAGATACAAATTAACAATAATTTATATTTTAGGGCTCCTAAGCTTGCCCAAGATACCCCAAATCATCGTCTATACCGAACATAGACGTCTTCAACACTATTCCCTAAGGAATATACAACAACACATCACTTTGAGTCCAAATAAGGCACTACGTAGCACATTCCGAAGATCGTACAAGATCGTACTCTAATGAGGTTTACATTTATCATTTATAATCACAATTACCTTTCAAATAGCATACTTTACATGATTATCAAGCTAATCAATACCTATTTCAGATAAAATGTGGATTTCTACCTCCAAAATAGTATCCTTTTACATATAATATAAGTGTTACCAAGCAAAAATCACATAGTCAAAGC
This sequence comes from Limonius californicus, assembly GCA_014611495.1. Taxonomy (NCBI): domain Eukaryota; kingdom Metazoa; phylum Arthropoda; class Insecta; order Coleoptera; family Elateridae; genus Limonius; species Limonius californicus. The sequence goes on from JABXWE010050468.1 coordinate 10,806, forward strand.
ATATCATAGTATAAATACATAATTTTAGGGTAAATAACACGACAATATATATATATATATATATTCCTAATATTCAGGTCAGTTAATATTTAATTAACATTTCTTAAAGTTTCTATGTATGGGCGCAAAAACTTTCGGCGAGGTACATCTAGTAAATCAACTTCAGGAACTTTACTGAATGATTTTCTAAAAAGTTTTTCTTATGTACAAAGTTCGAGACCATGGTGTTGATTTTCCTATTTTAAACTCAGGCTATATATTTTATCCCTCAAATTGAATTTCATAAATATTTAAAAGGATTGGAATTATGATAAATCCGAGAGATTAAACTTAAAGCGCATTAAAGGCGTTACTACGTCGTTCGTTCTAATTGAAACTTTTCTAGACACGAGAAGAAACATCAATTTTCATGGAGTAGTGTTGCAAGGCATTGTTTACTTAGTCATTCCCGCTTTGTTCAGTTTCATTAAAACATGAAACATGAATTATAAATAATATCCGATACGCTCTGAGAGGAAAAATTCGTTTCGTCTGGACAATTTAGTTAGAAGCTTGCCAGCCGTGATTAAAATTAAATACTTGCGAACATTCGCATTCACCTTAAAAGCGCGATTACGAAGCACAACTTAAGACGCTATATTTATTCCCGCTTTCAAAGTTTCAGCGGCAAATTTGTTAAAATTAAGTTATTCCAGAATCAATTTGCATGTTGATACAAACGGCAAGTGCAGCAGACTATTTGTTTGCTCGAGATCGGGTTTGCGATTAAGGTGAATAATTATTTGTCTGTAAGAAGTAATTTTTAACGAAATTCACGTCTCCCCGAAAAATCGAAGCTAAAGTTGTTTCGTGGTAGTTTAGGAGTTGCTAACACAATCAGGAAGACGGTAGTGGAGCGCTCAGCCCGAGCAAAATCTCTCCGAAAGTCAATAAACCCACAACTTCACAAATATGTAGCCTACGGAGTTTCGAAGTTGGTGTAATACAAGCGTGGTTCCAACACTAGACTGTGGAAAATTGATAAAACCAACATTTGTGGCTTGAAACAGGCGGAAGTTTGATATGCATCGCTATTATTTTAAACAAATCGGGCTATGTCAAACCAGTTATACAAATGAATGCGATAATTATAGGCGGTCAATTTCTAGCTAGGAAAAGAGTTTTACTACAGCCCTGGAAGATATATTTCAATCCCTAGAATGGAACAACATATACGTTAATATAAACGGTAAAGACATAAATAACCTTCGCTTCGCCGATGATATAGTACTGATCGCAGAATCCTTGGAAGACCTACACAAACTAGTCACTGAGTTAAACATAGCAGCTCAACAATGTGCACTTAACATGAATATACCAAAAGTAAAATTATGAGTAACACGGCAACAGCTACACCAATACAACTAGAAAACGGCGAGGTTATCGAATTAGCTGAGGAGTACCTGGCACAGATAATATCATTTACAAAAAATTGCCAACAACATGAGATACTAAGGAGGATAAGACTAGGATGGGCCGCATACGGTAACCTTCGGCAGGTATTTAAATCAGATTTTCCACAACATCTGAAGACACAAGTATTTAACCAATGCATTTTACCAACCTTGAATATGCAGCCGAAACGTGGACGTTCACAGAAGGTTATATGAAAAAATTAAGGGTGGCCCAAAGGAAAATGGAAAGATCCATTGTGACGGCTTTAATCTTTACTACATACAAAAATTAGTTGAAGTACAAAAACAACCTCGTAACTATGCCACTGCTTAGGTAGAAAATTAACAATTTGACAATTTAACAAATGTTAGCATCCCGGAAACCCAATCGAAGAAGGAGTAGGTTCCAACAATTAATTTATAGGCGCCACCGATTTATAATTTACTAACATCGTCCGAGGTGGTAACTGGAAAGTCGCACCCCAAGATAAATAATCACCTACCTTTATATCTACTATCTCTCCTTCATGTAAACTTAATTCCAGATAATTCGTCGTAAAATAAAAGACAAGTTGCAACCAAATCCCTTTTTACTTAAAAAAAAACAACCTACAATTCTAATATTTCTATACAAGAAAAATAAATTAAAATAAATTAGCAGTCCCAATTTTACGTTCCTGGAACTGAATATAACTAAACTAAAATAGGGCGACACTCAAACAATTTTTCGGACCTTTATTGCGCTACTCGAATAAGATACCCGTAATTTTTAGCGCAATCCGTAACGTAGGAGGCCTCCGAGTAACGAATTCATGCGTGATCAAACCGATCAAAAAAATATGCAAGCTGTGAACTCTTACAAACGCAATATCAACCCACTATCGGAGTACCCTGTATATATGCTTTACGTAAAATTGTTCCCCCTAATAAATGGAATATTACAATAGGAGTTTATATGTACACATATCCCCAATTAAAGCCCCAGTGACACAATTCTGTGACCCCAAATCAATTACTAAATTAATTCTTAAATAACGATAATGACATTGTAAACAACAAAGCAAGGTTATACATATTTTAAAATGTACGATTTAAATGCACTTCCCTTGTTCAAGATGTGGCGGCAATCAGCTCGACCGTACACCAGACTTCTTATCTATAGCCCCAGGCGTCTACTCGGTTCGGGTAAACCTTCCCAAGGTTACTCGTCAATGACAGCGTATCAACTTGAACAATACGTATGAATGTAGAGTTTTTCTACTGTGTCGCCTTAATTTCGGGGCGTCCAGCCGCATGAATTTTGCCTAAATTAAATTTAGCCGAGATTAGAATTAAAGTTCGGGAAATTAAGACAAGATTACAATTTTCTGGTCATAACCAACTCACCAGTTGATGGACACTGGCATAACACCAAACAAAATCTTCTTTACCGGAGTAAATTCTATATTGGAAATAAATTCCCGGAGATTTGCTTCCCTTCAACTGTGGGAAAAGCTCCTGTGAGTAGTGACATAATAATAAATAAAAGAGGCAGTGAATTTTAAAACACATATAATGTGTATAATGTGTTTTAAAATTCACTACCTCTTTTATTATTGTATATTTTGTATTTGTGAGTGCATGCATTTTGCAAGCTTTATAAACAGGAGGGAGGCACAATAAAGGTGAGTTCGATTCCCGTAAGCTGCTGGTTCTCGGCCTTCCACGAGGACCTGCAATCAGCTGTATTTGGAAGGTGGCGCACACTAATTTTGACCTATTCTGTACACAACCAGGAAGATTTCCTCCCGTAAGCGATTTCCGTGAACTCCCACTACTCCTCTGAGCTAAGCTACAGGCTTTTTTCCACCTACCCAATTGCGGGTCGACGAAAATGCTCGTTTGGCTCTTAACAGATGAAACTTTCCATAACAGATTAATTACAATAGGTGCAATTTATTCTTGTCCTCCACGTAGTCCAGACTTGACTCCGTTAGATTTCTTTTTCTGAGGTAAAATAAAACATCGCCTACGAAACTCCCGTATGAACTCAAGAATATTTACGTGTAAGTATGATTGAATTGCGTAGGTCAATCACCCCACACATGCTAAGTCGTGTTAGAAGTTCCCTCCTGCGGCAGATTAACTTATGTGAACACCAAGATGGACAGCAATTTGAACAATTATTACGTCATTAATTAGTATTTTTAATTCTTCTTGCTGATTTTATTGTCAACATTGTTTTATGCTAGCTTTGCTTTCCCTGTTTTGTTTAAATTATAAGAAATAAATATTGTACAGTGGACCTAAAATAGGTTTGCCGGTCATCGCGCACAATGATGGGCAGAGAAGGTGGGTGGAAGAAAATGACAGACTAAACGCGTCACGAACCGTGTACACTTAGCAACGGAAGTTTAGAAGTTAGCTTCCAATAGAACAGTGGTGTTTTTGTAATAATTATGATTTATATTAGAGTTGTTTGAATACAGCAGAAAGTGAATAAACACTAATCTTTAGTTATCTATAATTATAAAATATGCAGAAAATAAGCTTATAACTAAATTGTAAGCATAGACATAAGACTTTTTCTTTAGCTGTACAAGCGATCTTAACAGCTCGAAGCTAATCCCTACTACCGTTTTGCCAGTGCGCACATTGACTCACCGGCAAAGCTTATATCAGGTGCACTGTAAATGTACTTCAAATCCAGGCGATTTCTTTTTCCATTTATTAATTGTTTCTTGTCCTACTTAGTTGTAATTCCAATTAATAGGTTAACATAACACTATTATTAATTTCAACAGAATCTATTTGATTTATTTACTGGATACGTGATAAAACCTGATTATCAATTAAAATTTTTAATAATAGTACATTAGTTATTAAAAATTTTATTTTTCGTTTAATGTCACGGAACAATCGCTTTAAATTCATTGATTTTAATGTTTGATTGCTGTTGTTTAGTTAGAAACAGAGTTCTCTTTGTAATAGAATCTAAACTAATTGAATGATGGATTTAAGTTCCTTGTTATATATGCATATATCAGTACATAAAATGTTGCAACATCACTTAACAATTATTGATAAATTTATTTGAATGCATAAAAAAAGCTTCTGACGATGACTGCAAGTAGCAATATTTATGCTGACAGTGTAGTATTAAAAATTGTAAATAATCGATTACAACATTAAACAAAGATGAAATATAGTCAATGAGTCAGAAATGATGTCACGCCATTATCCTCTTTTTATCTTTACGCTAATATTGGTTGAGGTGCAAAATCAATCTCGCAACTACGCCTCTGCTTAGGTAGGAAATTAACAATGTTTGACAGACGTTAGCATCCCGGAAACCCAATCGAAGAAGGGGTAGGTACCAAACAATTAATTTATAGGCGCCACCAACTTATAATTTACTAACATCATCCGAGGTGGAAAATGGGAAGTCTGACCCCAAGATAGATAATCACCTACCTTTATGTCCTCTATCTGTCCTTAGGTACACTTAGCTTCAGATTATTTCGACGTAAAAGAAAAAGACAAGTTGCAACCAAAACCTCATTTAATTAATAATATAAAGCAACCCCACAATTACAATTCTTCGGTATAAAATTGTACACAGAAGTCCCAACTTTACGTTCACGTATCCAAAATAAAAGAGTTTAATTGGGCGAAACTCAAACAATTTGAGGAAAATTATTGCGCTCACCAGAACAGATAATTTTTAATTTTCAGCACACTAATCGTCGTAGGAGGCCTCCGCGGATCAGAATAATGCGTAAACATAAAGCGACCTACGAAAGAAAAATTTCATGCGGTATAAACCTTGAAAACTTAATACAATCCCAACTATCGGAGCACCCTCTATATGGTGTACGTAAAATTGTTTCCCCAATAAATTTAATACTGCAATTGTACGTAATATCTAAATATCTCCTCAAATAGACCCCAATAGTACAATTCAGTGACACAAAATCAATTAGCTCTTAACCGAAGGTAATGAAATTGTAAATACAAAGGCAAGGTGATAAAATTTAAAGTGTAAACAAATTTAAATGCACTTCCCTTTTAAAATAGATAATGGCTATCAATGCGACCGTGTTCCAGGCTCCTTATCAATGGCGTCTGCTCGGTTTTGGAAAGACCTTCCCAAGCTAACTCGTTGATGTCTGCGTATCAATCGGACAAACTTGCGGAACGTAGAATTTTTCCACTGTGTCGAACCTTAATTACGGGATTTCCAGCCGCGCGAATTTGCCTAAATTAATTCAGCAGGTATTAGAATTAAAGTCCAGAGAATTAAGACAGGACAAAATTTTTCTGTCAATAAATAACTCAGCAGTTGATGGGAACTGGCATACCACAACAAAAAAAAAGTCTTCTTGACCGGGATAAATTCTAAATTGTAAATTGAATTCCTGGAGTATTCTACTTTTCCTCAACCATAGGAAACGAACTCCTGTGTAGTGAATCCCAAATCCGAAAATGATTTCCAAATCGATAAACGATTTACCAAGAATTAGTTCACTAGACACATATACATCCGGCAAGAACGCCAATACTAAAAAGTTCTATTTACGGAAACCATCGTTAAAATTTCCTTCCCCCCCCCCAACTTTTGGAACTCCAATACGTGCTGCGCCGTTTGACGGAAGTGGGAACTTCGAAATGTAATAAATTCCTACAAATATGCGAACAACTAAATATGTAGAAAGGGTTGCCTTGAATTAGGCGCGGAAATCGTTACAAGGATATGAATTTAAACACTGTCTGATTAAAAGAAAGCTTCTTTAATGCTCAACCTTCATATTCAAAATATTTTTCGTTTGGAATTTTAGTTATTATATTAAATTATACAATTTTACTATGCCACATGCACGTAAAATAAGAATTGTTTAAATGTAAATCCAGTGTAACTACGTTTATAGTAGTTTTAACGACGTTAGATTGATTAATGCACAGAAATGTAGCCGTACACTACATTTTGGAGAGACAATCTGCAATTTAAATGACATTCATTATTAAAATAGTACCCTTCTAGTACGGTCGCTATTTTAAAACTGCATGTTTGAGTAGGTCATATTTATACAAATTATTACTCACGGAGTAATTTCTACTGCATAACATCAATCTAAAATGCTACTACCTACAAGGTGTATACATATAATAGCCCAAAACTGATGCACTTAAATATACTGGTCGAAAAGCCTTATTGCATGCGTTTACGTTGTCTGAAACAACTTCCAATGCTGGCGCCGATAAATTCAAGCTAATTATGCTTAGAACATACAAAAGTTTTTATGAAAGTATACAAAATCTTATCAAATAAAAACTGTCTAGCATCAGTTGGGAAGCTTAAATATAACATTCCAACTATTTAAAAGTCCTTACTTACAATAAACAGTTTGATGTTTATACAGGATAGTAACGCGAGAGGCATTTATATACGTATGTAATCAACAAAGTTTTAAACTCTAAAGAGTTTAGTGTTTAGTGTTAGGCACCTTGTTTGGCAATAAATAAAACGTGTGAGTCATCGTAAATATTAATTCCTTAATTAATCAGATGTAGCAATTTAGTATTGTTCTTTAAAATTGTTATATCTTATACTTATCAAGTTTGCCGACAACGTCTTTTATCATTAGGTATTAGGTAAGAAGTGGGGTTGCTTTCCCCGGATAGTTCTGAGTGCTTATAATTGAAAATTATTAGATTGTACGATTAGTAATTTTGGTATCTAGTTGGAAATTGGAATTGCAGTTGCCTGATTTGAATTTATTCTTTAACTTGTGAGTTCTTATTGTATTATTACAGCTATGGGCTTCGAATGTATAATCAGAACTATCTACTCTTAATTTATTATTAAGCCACGCAATCTTAATATTATTTGCTGTGTGCTTACTGGTAGTGCTGTGTGTACCTAATTAAATATATTAATTTCAAGTTACAGGTTCGTGGTAAGTAATGACGAATGATGCTGAGTGTAGCTAATTATATATTTTTAATTTATTAACGAATCTGTGTGTTCTTTAATTATTACTAACCTTTCGTACTCTTCGTACTCTTAATATTATCAGATCTGTGTGCGCACGGATAGTGCCACGTGTGGATAATTAAATATCATTTTTCTAGATCTTAATTTATTGACAAAGTTGGGTGATCCTAATTTAAAATTAGAATTGCATGGTGGGTAGTGGTGCTGGGTCAGCCTAATTAAATATGGACTTAGAAACCGTGCCGCGTGCTCTTCAATTATTATTGAGCTATGTACTCTTAGTATTATTCGAGCTATGTGCTCACTGATGGTGTCCTGTGAGTCTAATTAAATATTAACCTTCGAGGTATTAATTTATCGACAGAGTTGTGTGCTCCTAATTTAAAGTTAAAGTTGCGTGGTCAGCAATGGATGATGATGTTGAGTTTAGCTATTTATGTATTTTGCCCTGAATGTAGTAGCTCTGTTGTGTAATCTTAATTTATTAACGAATCTGTGTGTTCTTGAATTATTACTAAGCTTCGTACTCTTAATATTATTAGATCTGTGTGCGCAGTGATAGTGCCACGTGTGAATAATTAAATATCATTTTTCTAGATCTTAATTTATTGATAAAGTTGGGTGATCCTAATTTAAAATTAGAATTGCAAGGTGAGTAGTGGTGCTGGGTGAGCCTAATTAAATATTGTGCTATGGGCTTAGAAGTCGTGCCGTGTGCTCCTCAATTACTATTGAGCTATGCACTCTTAGTACTATTGGAGCTACGTGCTGCCTGATGGTGTCCTGGGACTCTAATTAAATATTAACCTTCCAGGTATTAGTTTATCGACAGAGTCGTATGCTGCTAATTTAAAGTTAAAGTTGCGTGGCCAGTAATAGATGATGATGTTGAGTTTAGCTAATTAGGTATTTTTGCCCTGAATGTAGTAGCGCTGTTGTGTAATCTTAATTTATTAACGAATCTGTGTGTTCTTCAATTATTACTAAGCTTCGTACTCTTAATATCATTAGATCTGTGTGTGCACTTATAGTGCCAAGTGTAGAAAATAAAATATGAATTCTTCAAGTCTCAATTTGCTGTTACATAGGTTATATAGGTGTTCTTAATTTTATAATTATAATTATATGGTCAGTAGTGATGCTGAATGTACCTTATTAAATATTGGTTTAGAAGCCGTGCCGTGTGTTCTTCAATTACTATAGAGCTATGTACTCTTAGTACTATTGGAGCTGTGTGATCGCTGGTAGTGTCCTATGTCTACTTAAATATTGATCTTCGAGGTATTGATTTATCGGCAGAGTTATATGCTCCTAATTTAAAGTTAGAATTGCGTAGTTAGTAATGAATAATGGTGTTAAGTTTAACTAATTATATATTTCGCCCTGAATGTAGCAGCTCTGGTGTGTCATCATCATTGATAGCCTTTTTTCCATGGGCATCGGCCTCTTCTCTGCCACGTGTTTCTCCTTATCGCTAAGATAGAAACACGGGGGACTTACAGTTTAACGTTGAAACCAAACGACAGAAATTCCAGAGAAGGTTTTTAGCTTCAAGATTCCACTGTTGTAAGCCGGATTGGGAAATTGTGTGTGGTGGGTTGTAGACAATCGACGTTTTACTCAGGAAGCTCTGCTGTGTACTCTTAATTAACTAACGAATCTGCGTGTTTTACAATTATTACTAAGCTTTGTACCCTTAATGTTATTAGATCTGCGTACGCACTGATCTTAAAATTAGAATCGTATGGTCAGTACTGATGCTGTGTGTACCTAATTAAATATTGTGCTGTGGGTTTAGAAGCCGTGCCGCGTGCTCTTCAATTACTATTGAGCTCCGTGCCCTTAATATTCCTGGAGCTACGTATATGTTCACTAATACTGTTTTGTGGGTCTAATTACATATTGAACGTTAAAGGTTTTGCTCTGGGTTTAGCAGCTGTGTCGTGTACCCTTGACTCGTTATTGAGATGTGTACTTTTAATATTATGATAGCTGTGTGCTTACTGATAGTGCCATGTATGTCTAATATTGAGCTTCAAGGTCCGAAGATATAGACAAAAGTTGTATGCTATTAATTTAAAGCTATAGCTGCGTGTTCAGTAATGATGCCAAACGTACTTAATTGTATATTGAGCTCTGTGTTTTATAGCTCTGATGTTTGCTTCATATTTGAGCTGTGTGGTAACACCACATATTTATTGTTTATAAGTTTTGATTGAATAGCCAGTATTTCAACGAGCTTGTATATGGCAAAACTAAATTTGTGTTACAATTTATAATAAGTAGATTGATGTTATGAGAATTCAATAAATCTGCGATAAATGATGTGGAATGAGGTAGCCAAGTATGTTTGGTAAAATGTACACGTACGTTCAAATTTTTGTGAATTCGTAACATATCACGTTTCTAGCATTACACATTTTCTATGTTTACGTCCTCAAGGTTGGTACTATTTAGTACAATTTAATTTCTTTTGTATGGAAAGTATTAGAGTAGTTCCGTCTTATCTTCTCGTATACGTAATCTCGGCTGGCGCCCAAAACAAGTCTATGAAACCCACACCCTTGCATTCGACAGCTAGAAGGCTATTTTTCGTTAAAGGTGATATATTAAAAAGGTATTGAACAAATGTCAGAGATTTAGGCGGATAAATCACACATATGCACTAATTACAATTAGCTCAGTTACTAATGACCAGAAGAGATCTAAATTCCCTATAAATAATACAAATTAACTCATAATAAGTTCATGGTAGCGCAGTGCAAGACTCAAAAAAAGAATTGTCTATAAATATTATGTTTCGTACCCTGTTCGGGAATATGATGTAAAACCATTAACGAAGAAGTTTATTAGTAAATTAAAAACAAGACTATAGCAATTTTAGTAAAGATAGTTTTCACTAAAACCCCAAAAAATCATAATAAAAATTAATTGTCTAATACATTTCTGTGTCCTGTGTGGGGCACAAATCGGCATTAACGAAAGATTTTCAAAAATTCCATGGTTTTAGAGGGTATCTTCATCAGTAAATAAAAATAGTTTAGAATACTTTTCCTTACCTTCTACCTCTCTGTAAAGTTTGATATAATAACACACATTGGGAGCTACCATCTAGACATATTTTATATATTATTATATAAGTTACAAAATTGTATAAACCTATAGACTGAGGAAACCGAAGGGAAGAGACAACAGTAGAATGTACAATGAAAATTTAGTAATCATCGGCTTCCTGAAATTTTATGATAATTTAAATAAATAAAAATTTATAATTCCTTGCAGCGATTTAGCGACTGAGATCGCCAGAGTTAATATTTTTGAATTTTTAAAAACTGAAGTAACATTTTCGTAGAACTTACGCCTCGCGTAGAATTATCTCTCAAAACAATATCAGTGAATATTCAAGCAAATGAAGTTGTAAGGGCTTAAAACTTTTCCTTAGTTACAGAAATGAAAATTCCTGGCTTGGTTATAAATCTACAATTTGTTTTAAGCTTTCTTCCCTCACAGCAATTTCCTCTTCTCTAAAGTATTTTTCGACTTAGAAATACTTCTTCCTGCTTACAATCGCATTAAGTTTGTGCTAAATCACACCTCAACGATTTCAATCTCTTTTAATTTTTAACCTTGGCCGTACCTGCGTTTTATGTAAAACATAAGAGGAAATTGGAAAATTTGTTTCCTGTTACAATAAGTAGACACACCAACAACAACAAATGATTACAATAAAAATCTACTTACAATCCTTTTAGCTTCGATCGAAACATCGTTAGAATTTCCAAGGGCAGAGAAGGCCTTGCTGGATTCCATGAAATATTGCCCGCCTATCCCAAGATGGACCATTTTGACGCTTTAATTTTCTTGCAAGCTTACAGAATTCGAATGAAATCTTCCACAATTCTGTTTTACAGCAAAATTACGGGATTCTCGATGGTTTAGGGCGAGGATGTTGTATACCGTCAGTTATTATTCACTTTTTGATTTTTTCACTGATTATTTATAAATTCTTCCTTTAACTTTATTAGAGTTCACCAATAGGACCTTTTGAAAAACACTTCACATGTAGCATGTGTTGCATTTTCTCCTCAAAATTTCAAGCTCCACTGACGCGGAAATTCCAAAACGAAGTAAAAAGTAGACTGTTTGAATTTAAAATAGCGATAGCGTACAAATATTTCTGGCCCATATGTAAAATTATTCAAATGAATGGAATATTTTACGTGCGACTGCATGCCTGCAAGGCAATGGCGAAAAATTTGTTCAACAGTTTTAAAATAACCGAACAAATTTGCTTGCATAGGCAAGCCGTCGGGATTCTATTAAAATTTAAATAGTATTGATTTTGTGGCAGAGTTTATATGCGACACAATAATCGCAATTATCCAGCAATGTATGTAGCTGTGGGGTAAATACCGGCCGGGAAAATTAAGTGAATAAGAAGCCCAGTACACCAAACAAAAGCAAACTTAAAACTAAAAGTTATTCGTGGGTAATACGATATAATCCCGAAAAAGGTTGGCCTTCAAACTCAAGTCTGCGGCGTAGCTTAATATATAAAATAAAATTCATTCTACTTCATGTATTTCATACAAATGCAATACAATATTTCCAAAAAATATACTTCTATTCATGATTTAAGGAAAATAGGGCGCGCTAATCTGTTTGTGTATTATTCAAACACTCCAGAGAATAGATTGCGGTTAAAAAGACTATACGGATAACGAATAATTCGACTGAAATCGGTCTATCTGGAAACTGAATAATTCGCCTACGTGGAAGGGTCGTGTACCGAATAATTGAGCTAATCAGATAATTGAATTAAAGAATTATTCTGCTATTTCAACAATCCGAATACAGAATAATATTACTATTATAATTAAGTGCATACCGAATAATGTGGCTAACTAAATTAGCAATAATATAACAATTCTGCTAACCTGAAAGTCCGCCTACCGAATTCTTCGGACGACCAAATAATCCGGATACCGAACAATTAAGCTAAACCGGCTATCTGAATAAGAATAATTTGGCTGCTCGGACTATTCGGATACTGAATAATTAGGTTAACCGACTATTTGGAAACAGAATAGTTTGGGTTGTCGGACTATCCAGATACCGAATAACATGTTTAACTGTATAATCCCAATATCAAATAATTCGGCTAACCGCATAATCCGCTTACGGAATTCTTCGGGTATTCCATAAACCGAATAATTCGGCTAAAACGAATATTTGGCCACAGAATAATTTTACTTGTCGGACTATCCAGATACCGAATAATTCGACTAACTGTATAATATGGATATCATATAATTCGCCTCACCGGAGAATCGGGTATCCGTATTTTTTTGGATAATCGAGATAACGAATAATTCGGGTAAAGCGACTTTTATGATAGAGAATAATTTCGATAGTCAGATTATGGAATATCGTATAATTATGCTAAACTGACTATACGGATGGAAACTAATTTGGCTAGTCAAAATATTCAGATATCGAATAATTTGGCTAACTGCATAATCCGAATATCGAAAATTCAGCTAAACAGATGACAGGCTTACCGAATTTTTTAGATTATGGAACACCGAATAATTCGGCTATAACGACTTTTATGATACCGAACAATTAAGCTAAACCGGCTATCTGAATAAGAATAATTTGGCTGCTTGGACTATTCGGATACTGAATAATTAGGTTAAGCGACTATTTGGCAACAGAATAGTTTGGGTTGTCGGACTATCCAGATACCGAATAACGTGTTTAACTGTATAATTCCAATATCAGATAATTCGGCTAACCGCATAATCGGCTTACCGAATTCTTCGGATTTTCCATACACCGAATAATTCCGCTAAACCGAATATTTGGTCGTAGAATAATTTTACTTGTCGGACTATCCAGATACCGAATAATTCGACTAACTGTATAATCCGGATATCATATAATTCGCCTAACCGGATAATCGGCTAACCGTATATTTCGGATAATCGAGATAACGAATAATTCGGGTAAACCGACTTTTATGATAGAGAATAATTTAGCTAGTCAGTCTATCGAATACCGAATAATTATGCTAAACTGACTATACGGATGGAGACTAATTTGGCTAGATAAAATATCCAGATATCGAATAATATGTCTAACTGCATAATCCGAATATCAAAAATTCAGTTAAACAGATAATAAGCTTACCGAATTTTTTAGATTATGGGATACTGAGTAATTCGGCTATAACGACTTTTATGATACCGAACAATTAGGCTTAACCGACTATCCGAATACAGATTAATTTGGTAATTCGGGATATCCAGATACCAAATAATTCAGTAGACCACATAATCCGGATAATGAATAATTTAGTATCTGGATTGCGTGGTAAACAAAATAATCCAGATGTCGATTAATTCGGCTAATCGGTTAATCTGGGTACATTATATTTCGTTTAAATAGACTAGATGATTATCGTTTACTGCGGTTAACTCAGCTGTTTGAATTTTCCATGACCTCGCGCAATTATTCACCTATTTAGTTACAGTATTGAACAGGATTGTAGTTAATACTTGACACTTTGCATTAACCTAAACATAATAACAATAACCAGAAAAAACGCATATACTTTTTCAAAATATTTCTAATACAGTTCTTCTGTAAATAATGTTTGTTGACAGTAGGCACGAGAGTTAACAACCTTGCAATCCTCCCTTTGCGGTAACTTCTGAAGCGCCGTAAATTCAGAATGGAGGAAAGGGTGTTTTAAGTTTTCATGAACGGTTCAAGGAAAGAGCCAATCTTATAGTATTGGATAAAACTGCAATAAAGGGGATGCTGTTAGCCTTGCTTAAACGGTAGCTGTTGATATGCTGAATAACTTTTCCGCGTTTCATGTGATACCGTTAAAATTGGTTGTTACAGAATGTGTGGTTAAAAAACAATAGCAAATATGGGAGTTTATATACAAACAAAGAATAATGTTATTTGTTATTTCCGTTTATTTCTTTAGCAATATTTCAGTACACAGGTATAATAGATTTCGAATTATATTTCCTTTTTCCAAAAAGTAATTGTATATTTTAGATGTTTTTTAAAATAGTTATTAACTTTTAATACTGACAATTATCTTAATCATTATGCTGAAGTATTAGTTCTATCAAACTTGTACAATATTGTACCTGGAGTCGCGTGTTAACACTGGTCGTGATCGGACGTTTTTAGCGAGCGCCATCAGTGATTGTAAACGTGTTATCATAAATAACTCAAAATATTTATTTACTCTAACTTGTGTTAATACTAAATAATCTAATAGTGATTTCTTTAACAATAATTTTAACAGGGCCTCCCTGGAGGCCCAACAATTAGGAAAAATGCCAAAGACCAACAATAAACGAGATAGCAGCAATCTGTCCCCAGATGCCAATGACCCTAATAAAAGATATTTTTTCGAACCCAACCAACTTATTACATCAAATAAATTTTACATACCACCCTCTACAACAGAAATAATCTACCAAGGTAAAAACTGTGCAATACAAGATACCACGCCAATGGATTTAGACAACCTACGGGAAAAACAAACCGAACCAGAAACGGAACAAAAATCGAACGATAGCAAACCAAAAATACCTCCTATCTTTCTGCACGATGCAGGAAATTATCAAGAAGTTCTGAAGGATATCAAAGCGATTACCGAGCATGAATTCAGCACAGCCAATAAAGGTAACTTTTTGCGCATTAATTTAAGTGATATTAATGACTTTCGAAATCTAATAAAATATTATGACTCGTATAAACTAAAATACCATACCTACCAGATTGCCGAAGATCAAACCCTCTCTGTAATTATACGTGGAGTACCCACCTCTCTCACCGAGGAAGAGATAAAAACCGAATTGAAAAACCAAAACCTTCCCATAATAAAAATAGCTAGATTATATAACAAACAAAAACTTCCAATCCCATTATGCGCTGTAGAACTGCAAAAAACTTCTGAAGCTAATAAAATTTTTTCTGTAGATAAACTGAATTATTGCATAATCACAGTGGAGCACAGACGTAAATCCCCCAATGTACCGCAATGCTCTAGATGCCAATTATTTGGACATACCAAAAACTATTGCAAACTAGCCCCAAGATGCGTGAAATGTAAAGAAAACCACCATTACACTCAATGTACAAAAAGCCCTGATGCAAAACCTAATTACGTAAACTGCGGCGGGGAACACCCTGCCAATTACAGGGGGTGCGCCTACTATCAAACTATCGCCCAAAAATCAGTTTACCAACGCAACACCCGCCGAATAAATGCAACAAATACCACAACACCAGTAAATAATACCACTAATTTCCCAGCTCTCCCTAAACCAAAAAGACAATGGTCAGACAGTATAACCCACACCCAAGCCGTAGATAACCAAAACGAAAGCTCAACTGATCTTATAACTACTATAATTAAAGCAATAATAGATATTATCACTCCACATCTAGATAAAATTAAACCGATATTAATATCGCTACTACCCACCCTCCTCAATGGCAAATAACACCCCCAGCATAAACAAATTAACAATTGTCAACTGGAACGCTGACGGACTCAAAAAGAAACGGTCCAGTTTTATAAACTTCTTAGCCAATCACAACATTGATGTAGCATGCATAACAGAAACCCATTTGGTAGATACTGAGAACTTCAAAATACCGGGTTATAACGTATTCAGGAATGACAGACGAGCACCAGTAGCTTCAGGAGGCGTTGCAATAATCGCAAGGAAAAACTTATCCATATGTCCATTACCTATACGCAATTTTTTGAGTATTGAAGCAATCGAAGTTAAACTGAAGATACTAAATAGCAGCACTATCAAGATAACTAGCGTATATAAACAACCAAATAGAAGACTGTCCGAAGCTGATCTCCAATATCTATTCCAAGACAACGAACCAACCTATGTGATAGGAGACCCAAACTGTAAACACCCCATCTGGGGTTGCCGTGCACTCAATCAAGATGGCAACAGATTGTACACGTATGCTAACACTAATGCAATACAGATATCCGCTCCAGACTCAGTTACGCACTATCCTTACCGCGAAGACCATTTACCCGACATCTTGGACATCGTACTGCATAAGAACTGTATTCATCCGATTTACCAAAATGTGATCACCGAACTAGATTCGGATCACCTGCCAGTCATCATCTCCTTCTCCGCAACACCCAGCCGAATCACTAAATTGCCCCAGCTCATAAATGGCATAGTTAACTGGGAAAAATTTCAAGATACGCTGAACAATAAAATAAAATGTCCTACCGGCTTACATACAAGAGGAGAGATTGATTCCTCCGTCGAACAGATCCAAACGGCAATAAAGGAAAGTATTACAGAAGCAACAACAATACAGAACAGTCGAAAACCACCGAACTCGCTACACACCCCATTGTACATCGCAAACTTAATCAAACAAAAAAAACCAAGTTCGCAGGGAGTGGCAGAGAACTCGAAACCCCAACAACAAACCTCTACTAAATCAATTGATACGGAGAGTCAAACTTGAATTGGATACATTTAGAATACGCTGCTACCACAAGTACATAGAGGAACTTCAACCGTCAGACCATACCCTTTGGAGAGCAACCAAACGCATCCTCAAGGAACCACCTACAATCTCCCCTTTAAAGCACAACGATATAATTTACTCCAGCGACGAAGACAAGTGCGAGTTATTCGCTGAACACCTAGAGAACATTTTTACTACACCCGTCACCAAAGATAACGCACAAAACTCACAAAACATTGCCGACAGCCTAGCGCACAATACGCCTGTCTTTCCGGGAAGGATAAACCATATTACGCCAACTGAACTAACACACTTTATTACAAAACTATCCAATAAAAAAGCTCCTGGTCACGACCTTATTACGAATAGAATATTGAAACAACTTCCCCAAAAAGCGATCTGCTATATTACGGCAGTTTTTAACGCATGCCTAAGGAGTGGATATTTTCCAACAACGTGGAAGATGGCTCACATATTGATGTTCACGAAACCAGGCAAAAACAATCACCACCCCACCAACTACAGACCAATCAGTTTATTACCCACACTGTCTAAACTCTTCGAAAAAGCCCTATTAACCAGGTTAACGTCTGAAATACAAAATATAAATGCAATTCCCAACTTCCAGTTTGGATTCAAGTCCCAACACTCCACAACCCATCAACTTTTGAGAATCGCCGAAATCATCGAGAGAGGCTTCGAACGCAAGCAGCACACCTTAATAGCTTTCCTCGACATCGCCAAGGCGTTTGACACAGTGTGGATGGATGGCTTAATGCACAAACTGATAAATCTTGAGCTATCGAGCTACATGGTATTAATCATTAAATCCTTTCTAGAAAACAGACAATTTCAAGTCAGAATTAATGGCACTCTATCTTCAGTTAAACAAATTGCAGCTGGAATCCCTCAAGGCTCTATTTTAGGTCCTACCCTGTATAACATTTTCATGCACGACATTCCCCAACCAAACGACGCTGCAATCGCCATGTACGCAGACGACACCGCCATAATAACCCAAAGCGAAAACATCAACACAGCAGCTCACTACTTACAAGAAAACTTGAACAATCTAAATAGGTGGTTACGCAAATGGAACATACAACTTAATCATACAAAGTGCGAAGCGAAAATATTCACCTTAAGACGGCCCATAACTCCACCCAACGTCGTAATAAATAATCACCCCATCAACTGGAACCCCTCCGATCAAGGTGTCAAGTACCTTGGAGTTTACCTCGACAGGCGTCTGACCTGGAGATTACATATAAACAAAAAGTTAAGTGAATGCCACGCAAGATTGTCAAAACTCTATCCCATTTTAAACCGTAAAACACCTCTTCAATTAAACTGTTCCATACTGCTTTACAAATCCTTATTAAGACCAGTACTAACCTACGCTAGCCCAGTCTGGTGTGCAGCGGCTAAAACAACAGTGAAAAAAGTGCAAACATTTCAAAATAAAGTGCTACGTATAGCAACAAACGCTCCATGGTTTGTTCGAAATACTCAAATACACCAAGACCTACAAATTCCCACAGTAGAGACCTATATAAAAAAGTGTATTAAAACTTTTCACAGTAAACTTAGTGAGTGCCCAGGCGCAGTCCATTATATGTTAGGAGAAAAATCTATCCACCAACGAATTAAACGCAAACTACCGCAGGATCTGCTATCATCGGAAGACCAACTCAGTGACTGAGGACCTTCGGCGAAGATGCCCTCACAATGCCAATATTGAGAGAAGTATCAGTGTAAAACAGTCAACGATTCTGCGTATAGCTCTTAAGCTGGTCCGGAAAATATTAATTTAAAAAAAAAAAAAAAACATTGGATTTCTTCAGACGCCAAATAGAAAAAATTCCAGAACGTTGGGTCATAAACAATGCAGGAGCATATGTTATTGATTAATTTATGTATAAAGCATATATAAATAATATTGAATAAAAACAATAAGTGCATATATTTTTATATTTATTATACTCTTTATGTTTCAACTAATTTTATTTATTTGTTCGCTGCAAATTATTTAATTTTCTCAACACATCATGTTGTTGCTTTTTACTCCTTTACTTCTTTAGAAAACTTTAACATAAAGGACGTTAGTGATTATGTTTCGAGAAGGTACACAACGGGGATTTAATTGCCACCTTTGAAATTGCCAACACAATACAATCGATTAATATTTTTCTACTAATCCAAAAGTTTTGGGTAGTTTAACAAGCTTCCTCTCTTACTAATGGTTGTGTTACAGAATTATTATCCTGCTAAACTACTTATGTGCATGCGATCTTTGGAAACCACACGCTCCCCATTTTCACGAATGCGATATTCAAGAAGTTGGGAGAAATATAAGTAGACATTACTTGTATACCCCTAGTATAGAAATCAACATTAGATTTATTGCAGCGACACACGCACTGATAATTTGGCAAGTACCTTGAATATAAGTATAGTCCATTCAGGCTCGATCGCCCAGATCCTTTAACAAAAGAATTAACAGTTTACAAGGGTTTACGTAGATTAGTCGCTACACACAATGGAACCGATTGCGGTTACGTCCTAAATATTCTTAAATCCTAAATATACAGGGTTTAACAATTAGTATTACAGGTAGAAGCTCATAAAATTGCTTGGAACTGAAAATTCACAGTTTGTTTGCAGGGACGGCTTGTTATCAGGCATTTAAAAATATTTTGCATTTGTGTTTGAATCTCGGTACGGTTAACTTGCTAAAATACACGATGTCTGCAATTTGGAGGCCATTTGAAAATGATGAAGATAATCGTGCAATCGATATGGATTTAGAGGTTGTAGATATGGATATCGCCAGCAGTAGCGATAACGGGGGTGTTAGTAGTGATGACAGTAAAATAAGTGATTGTGAATGTATTCCTTCAAGAGAAAAATTAACCGCCCAAACTAAAACAGTTGTGCTCAATGTTTATAAAAGACTACTTAAAGAAAACTCTACTCGAAAGGGATTAATTAAAAAAACTTCCGAATATACTGGGGTATGTATTACAAGAAGGGATAGAAAAAATATTTGTTTATGCAAAAATAAATTACTTAATAAACACCATGCTCTATATACATACAGGTATCCTACGATCGGATAAGAAGGTTATTACAGAAGAAAACTTTACATAACGAAGAAAGAATACCCGGAAAGTTTTCGAAAATTGATAACTGTACCAAAGAAATAATTTCGCGGAAGATTTATGAAATGTATGCAAGTAATATAGTGCCAACCGTAGACTCGCTACTCCAAAAACTGAGGGATGATTCCGTTGAATTTCCTTATGGGAGGACAAATCTCTTCTTGATAATAAAATCAATGGGTTTTACTTTTAAAAAATTAAATAAGCGGCAAGCTATAATGGAAAGTCCTCGATTAATCGAATTAAGAACGAAATACATAGCCAAAATCAGGAAATATCGATCAGAAGGTCGCAAAATCTTGTATTTAGACGAAACCTGGTTCGATACGCACGATATTATAAGCAAAGGCTTTGTGGATGCTTCTGGGAAATGTTTTTTAAATACACCACCTAATCGCGGCCAACGAATAAGCATTCTTCATGCAGGTTCATACGATGGTTGGATACCTGAATGCCTATTATTATCTGCAAAAAATATTAAAAACTGCAATGCCGATTATCACCAAGACATGACGCAACAATTATTTGAAGACTGGTTTCAGAATACTCTGCTTCCGCATCTTGAACCGAATAGTGCAATAGTTATGGACAATGCCGGTTATCATTCGCGACAATTAGTTAAAGTGCCAAATACAACTTCAAAAAAAAGTGAAATAATTAATTTTCTACGGCGGAATTACGTGCCAATTCCAGAAAATTTCACCAAACAAAAACTACTGGATATAGTAAAAACTATTAACTTCGACAAAATGTATGTGATAGACGAGTACGCTAAAAAATGTGGGCATGAAATTGTACGACTACCTCCATATTATTGCATATTAAATCCGATTGAATTGTTATGGTCTGCCTTAAAAAACAAAATTAAACGTGAAAATACCTCACCTAATTTAAGTGCTTCTGTAGTAAACTTAGTACGCGAGTGTGTGAAGGAAATCGACAGTAATATGTGGAAAAACTCTGAAAGTCACGTTATAAACATTGAAAATAGTTTTTCTCCTAATTGTACAGTTAATAAAATAGTAATTAATTTAGATAACGATTCTTCGGATAGTGACACTCCTTTTTAAGTGTATTGATATAGGCTGTGTACGTAATTAACTTTATTTGGACGCGTTATTGTGACAAGTAGTGCGATATTTGTGATATATATATACATAAACTAATAGAAAAGTACGGTTCTCCTAGAGCCTCAACCAATATCTTATTTAATTTGGTTGTTTTATTTATCAACTAATCAAAATAAGTAATATGTTGGGCGAGGTAAAATTTATCAGCATTATAATACAATTTGAAGTTCGAAGAACAGAGGCCGGAATTTCCACTGGGTATACCCTACGAATTTTACCTGAATACTGGTATTTTCTTCTAATGTCCAACAATAACGGTTGCCATTGTGTGTAGTGGCTAATCTAGGTAAACACTTGTAAACTGTTAATTCTTTTGTTAAAGGATCTGGGCGATCGAGCCTGAATGGACTATACAACTAATTACTGAACATATTTTGCCGACATCAACAATCACGGGCGGGTTTTTAGCCAGAATATTTACGAGTAAATACCATTTGGGTAGGTGTATAAATTCAGCCCATTCCCGTATACAACAGTGGCGCCTCGTAGGATTTTACAATGGTTGTGCCACGGTTTGCTCCGCATACTTAAATGCGAAAGGAAAAAGGATGCTGCCAAAGCGAAGCTCTTGAAGTTCACGGTCATCGTGTTTTCCGAACACTTTAGAATTTTGATGACCTTGAAGTAAAATTTAAAAATTCATTTTCAGAAAAACGAAAACCCACGCGATATGCATAAAGTTAATTGTTGGCACAGCTGTAATCTATTTTTTTTTCCAACCGGGAAACCAGTGTTGAAATTTCTAATTAAGTAAAAAATAACAAACATCAAAGTCATAAATATGTAAAATTTAGGCAAAATATTGATAATATTAATGTTAATGTTGTTAGGAAAAGCATTTTTCAGCTGATAATGAACTTAGTCTTTTTTTTCCATTGAGGTTTCTGAAAAGGTCTTAATCCTTTTCAACATCCAGAAATATCGTTGTTTCAGATGTAGACATAGGTATTACCACTAACACTTTTAAAAGTTTTAGAGCTTCCTGAAAAGCTTCACGCATTTCGACATATAAAAAAATAATAATAACTACAAACAGCTCCAATTTTCTTGCATAAAGTATCTGTAGTTCAGTTTTTAATGTGCAGATGGCGTTCCATTGCTGGGTTATTTATCTTATCGTACGGTATATATTTAAGAAATTACAATTAGTTACTCTTTGTTTAAACTTTAAAATGACAAATGAGAAAAATATAGAATGAGCGATAATAAATATTTGTTATGTATATAAGCTCTTCTGGCTGTTTCTCGCATCCTAAGCGCTGTCTTCTTTTATTCATCACTTCATCCTCCTCTAGGTGTCTTCTTCCCTTTGCCTTCTTTATTTCATCCAACCACTTACTTCTAGTTGTTCCTCTTTGTCTACGTTCCGGAGGTATTCAGTTCCATAATTTCTGCATTCTTCCATCCGTATCTGTTAGAGTTTTTTCTCCTTCCATCTCTGATTTCATCTTTTCGTACGTGTTCGAGCCTTGTTACAGCGCAGCATCTTCGCCAATAATTCATCTCGCTTGCATTTATTCTTTGTCCTTGTCTTTTATTTACAATCCACATTTCAGACCCATAAGTAGCACAACTTTCAATTAGCTTTACAAATATTGTTTTTTTCATACTCCTACTCCTAGGAAGGAGAATACAAGAACTATACTCTTGTGTTATTCTCCTTCCTTGGCCAATATATTTGCATTGTTCAGTTACGTTTGTGATTCTTTTTTCTGTAGCTAGATCTTGCCCTTGGCTTTCAACCACCATATATTTTGTTTTATCAAGGTTAATCTCGAGCCCATATTTAGAGTATTCTTACATTAACTTTCCGATTAGGTAGCTTATATTTTCTGCACCGTCCGCTAATACTACCTGGTCGTCGACAGAAAGTAATATAGAAAAGTAGAAATAACGTTCTAAATTTAAAAATAATAAAATTCATGAGCCTGGTTTGTTATGGTAGTGCCATAGTTCCTTGGCTCCTTATAACGCCACTGGCATACGATAAAGGCTTTAGCAATTAGCACATCTATTTTACAATATTTGAATTTTTACAGCAATAAAATCACTATAAAACAGCAAAATTAAATATTTGTTCCTACCATCATTTGAAAAGCAATCTGCTTCAAAAAGTTATTGTAATTGTAGGATAGTAACACCACTTTTCAGACTTTTGTTTAACTCTAATGATGACACTTATTCCCTCTCTAATTAAACAACTAATAATAGCTAACAACAATCATACGGTTTGTATTGGTATCCCATGACATATGGAAGAATAGCATTCATCGTGCATCTCGCTATAGTCAGTGACTTAGGAAGTACTGTATATGAAATCAACAGGGTATAGAAAACGTCATAAAAGAATTAAGTAGTCGGAATGAATGAAAAAAATTTGTTGACACTTATTTTTAAATGAATCCTTTATCATCGGTAAAATAAATACTGTCACGCCTTTAATCTTTACTACTATAAAATTTAGATTAATTACAAAAACAACCTCGCAACTACGCCACTGCTTAGATAGGAATTAACAAGTTGACAAATGCCAGTATCCCTATTAATAAATAGGCGCCACCGACTTGTAATCTACTAACATTGTCCGAGGTGGAGAAATGGGAAGTCGGACCCTAAGATTGGTAATCACCTACCTTTTCTATCTCTATCTCCCTTATGTAGCTTATTTACAGATCGTTTGAAATAAAAGGAAAGACCAGTTGCAACCAGACCTCATTTAATGAATAAATATATAACACAACCCCCACAATTATAATCGTTCGAAACAACAATTAAAAAAAACAGTACCAATCTTACGTTCCCGAACTAAAAATTAATAACTTACTCGGGCAAGACTCAAACAACTTAAGGACTATAATTGCGCTTACTAGAACAAAATAATGTTAATTTTTTTACGCAAATACCTTATTAGGAGGCCTCCGAAGAACGATATCATTCTATAATTATAAACACCTACGAATAGCAATGTTCAAACTGAGAACACATTAAAACGCAATACCATCCCGCTCTTGGAGTACCCTATAGATATGGTTTACATAAAATTGGTTCCCCTAGTAAACGAATTATTACAAGTTGTACTTATTATCTATACATATTCTTTCTAAACACCAAATAGTACAATACAATGACCCAAATCAAAGAATGAATTAATTACTAATCGTAGATAGTGAAAATATAAATAACCACAGCTAGGTTATAAAATTTAAAACATAAACAATTTTTTTTCACTTCCCTTTTAATTTGACACAGTTATCATTACGACTGCACTCCAGATCTGTTAGCATCGGCTTCAGGCGTGTCTGTTCCGTCTGTGCCAATCAGCGGCCCCAAGGTAACTCTGCGAAGACTGCTTATCACTTTGGGCCAAATGGAAGAATGCAGAATCTTTTGGGTTTTAATTACGGTTTTCGACCCGTGCGACCATTTTTGCCTAAATTTAATCGTTGGATATTAGAATTGCAGTTCAGGAAAGATTTAAGACTGAACAAATTTCTATAAATGTTTAACTCACCAGTTGATGGGACTGGCATACCAAAAATATCGTCTTGGCCGCAATAATTTTTATATTGGACAATTAAATTCCTGGGTTATCAATACTTTCTCAACCATAAGCAACAACCCCTTTATAGTGTGTTTCAAATCGGAAAAATGATTTCCAAATCGATAGCGATTTAAATAAACTTCACTCACTGTATACAATTACTGCCGATCAGAACGTCGATTTTTAAGTGACCTCTTTCCTAAACTAGTCGTTCAAACTTTCTCTTCCCCCCGTCAACTTCCGAAATCTAATACCCTGTGTTTCCGTCGATAGTGTCAACTTCGAAATGTAAACATTCCTAAAATTAATTCTCCACTAAAAAGAGCTAATAATAGATATAGAAACACTCTACAATGTAATGATAAGACCAATTCTACTTTGTGGAAGTTAATGTTGGACGCTGACAGTCAAAGAAAGGGGATCCAAGCGGTCGAAATGAAATTTTTAAGACCAACCGCAGAATATACGTTGGAGGATTTCCAAGCAAACGAAGATACATTAGAAGAACATGGAACAACAAGCATTTTAAAAATAATTAGCTAATACTGGTGGAATGGGTTAGACAACGTTTTCAGAATGGAAAACCACCGACTTCCAAAATCAGTCCTGAATTACAGACCGGAAGAAGAAACACGGTCTATGACATTTAGGCGCGGCCGTTAGGGCGCGGCCGTTACAGCGCCGCCGTTAGGGCGCCAGCCACAAGGGCGCGAAGACACTAGGGCGCGGGCCGTTAGGGCGCCGAGACACTAGGGC
The DNA here is from genome assembly GCA_014611495.1 of Limonius californicus. NCBI lineage: Eukaryota > Metazoa > Arthropoda > Insecta > Coleoptera > Elateridae > Limonius > Limonius californicus. Next base: position 36,353 of record JABXWE010050468.1, read on the forward strand.
GCGTGGACATTAGGGCGCGGACCGTTAGGGCACTGGACACTAGGGCGCGAGACTCGGTGTTATAACTTGTTACTCATCTGTATTTTAATTTTAAATAATAATAATTTATTTATATTATTTATATATTTAATATTAATTTATCGGCTGCGTGTCAATAAATTCTTTTAATTGGACTAATTATACGATGTACAA